>JBBDGP010004956.1:0-113016 GCA_037952835.1 Lithobates septentrionalis
ATCACATAGCGGTGGTGAAGTTGGCATGCTCTGATGCCACGTTAAACAGTATTTATGGATTAGCGACAGCTCTTCTGGTAGTGGCCGTCGACTTGATCTTCATAGCCTGGTCCTACGTTCTCATCCTCCATGCAGTGTTCCGGTTAAAGTCCAGAGAGGCCCGGCTGAAGGCCCTCAGTACCTGCGCCTCCCATATCTGTACCATCCTTGTCTTTTATCTCACCGTTGTCCTCTCATCTGTGGTCCAGAGGTTTGGGAAGACGGTTCCTCTTTATGTCATTATTCTGCTGGCCAATGTCTACCTGATGCTGCCTCCTTTCATCAACCCCCTGATATACGGAATAAGGACCAAACAAATCAGGCACAGGATCATGACTCTGCTACATTGTCAGGTTATAAATAAAGATTGAATATTTGTATCACAATAAAATAATAACTTGTACCCGGTCTGCTACATTTATTGATTGCTACTTTTTCTGTCGCAATGTTTTTATTAATATCGTCCACAATCTAATCTTGAATCTATTCTTTCAGCAATGTGATTGGAAATACGATAAATACCCAGGCGCTTTGTGAGCTTTAGATATATTATATTACGCATTTCAGTTTAATTAGGCAACACATGCAGCAGTGAATTGTGGGTGTGGCAAAATTGTGCTGTTGTGGGAGGGGCTTAAACCTTGAGCCTACTCATCATAGTTGCCAACAGTCCTGGTTTTCTCGGGACATTCACAGAATTCAGAACCAACTCCCGGTCTGACCGTATCCCGGGCAGAATCCCGGAAAATTGGCTATGTCCCCCATGGGCCGCTCTGATTCCTTGTAAAAAAAGGCCTCAGCTTCCGCCCTTAAAAAACATGGCCGACTTTGGAACTTCAGCAGTCATTGCCCTCTGGGGACTTCCCCCTTCCTGAACCATGCCAGACCACATGCCCTTAACAAAGGGGTTGCGCCTTGCCAGGATTCTCCCCCTTCCTGGCAAAGCACCTTGTCCCCATGCTGATGAGGACAAGGGTCTCATCCCTACAACCCTGGCCCAGTGGTTGTGGGGGTCTGAGGGTCTCAGAATTGTTCTCATAATAATAATAAGAGGGTACCCAGATACCACCTCCCACAAGTAAATTTGTTTTTTTGCATTTTTTCCACTCCTACTAGACCACGCCTACAAATGAATGCCCCACCCCTAAAATAATACTCCGCCCACAGACAAAAAAGTGTCCCTAAAAATTATTTTTGACAATGTTGGCAACTATGTAACATAGGCACTGTCTTTTTGCCCAAAATGTCCTTATTTGTAGGTGACATATTTCTTTGTGGCGTACTATGTACCTCCTACTCATTTACTTGTGGGAGGTGGTATGTGGGGACCCTCTTATTATTAAAGGGAACTTCAGAAATCCTCAGACCCCCACAACCACTGGGCCAGGGTTGTAGGGATGAGACCCTTGTCCTTATCAGCATGGAGACAAGGTGCCTTGCTGGGGGGGGGGGGGTCCTCCTGGTAAGGCACACCCCCCTTGTCAAGGGCATGTGACCTGGTTCAGGGAGAGGGGTGCATGCTCATCAACCCAGAATAAGGTCTTTTACAGATTTTTAGAGGACCTCTCGCAATTTTTTTTTGCAAATGGTACCCTAGGGTAGTGCCCACCCACCATGCTTTTTTGACACTCCCATGCCTAGTAGCCCAGAAAGTGAGAAATTTTCATTTGATAGATTCGGCTCCCATTGATTTTAATGGGATTTAAGTTTGGCATGCAGACCTCTGTGAAGTTTGGCGACCCCCCCCCCCCGACAAACCAAATCTGGGCCAACTCATCACTGGTGAGATTGCTGGAGGGGTTTTTAGGTTCTATGGTCCTTCGAGGGCAACGACTGCTGAGGTAGACTACTCAGTTCCACTGTAAGTATACCGTAGGCCAGTGATGGTGAACCTTGGCACCCCAGATGTTTTGGAACTACATTTCCCATTATGCTCAACTATGCTGCAGTGTGAATGAGCATCATGGGAAATATAGTTCCAAAACATCTGGGGTGCCAAGGTTCACCATCACTGCCGTAGGCACTACCTGTTACCAAACCAATACTGAACACACATGGAGGGTCTATTTAAACTCGGTCCCCCGAGCTCCTTTTTACTCAGCTTTACACTCTTCTGATCTTTTCTTTGCAGTGCCCCCCCAAGAAGAAAACCAGTGTTGGTTAAAAATCCAAGTGTAGAGAGAAAAATGAAGTCACTCCTCCGTCAGGTGACTGTGGTCAGTAGGGTGCCATGGTGGGAGGACACACACTACTCATACCCACAGAAGAAGAAGTAATGGGTTTAAGAGGTGAGTAGAAGGTGGTCAACCCACTGCATTAAAGTCATTTTCACGATTTCGATCCTGCCAGTAAAAACACTTCCTGGTTCAAGCTGACAAACACTAAGCCACTACTTTGAAATTAGTAGCAGCGTTGTCACCCTGCCCATGTGCACCCTTCCAATTCGTCTCTGGGCTGCTCATCAGATCTGGATGGATAAAAAGCTCAAGGATAGCCAAGTCTTCAAGTGCTGGGGAACACAACTTAAAAAAATACCATCCAATGCCAGAATAAGACCTCCTTGGGTATTTCAGAGAGACCCCAAATCTGCAAATATTCCTTATTATCTAAACCCCGGTCTTGTTTTGGGCCATGAAGGGCTCTTTCTCATGTATGGAGGACAATAAGCCCCCCTCTCTCTTTTTTTTACACATTGTCCTTTGATGAGAGCTGTTGTGTTGGTTCGTTTGGATAGTCACCCTTCCAGTTGGGTCGAAATCTATGAGGTTGTTTGAAGACATCCTTGGAGAACCCGGGCTTCCACCTCCATCCGAGAGAGCCACTAATCCAATTGTCTATGCTTTTATGATTCGGTGTCGGTGACATCCGGGTCCATCTGCTCTGGTAAGAGTATCCATCATATTTACTTTTTGGATTCACCACTGTTGATGTTCCCCATTACATTTTGCACATTTGAAGATCCACACTCCATTGTTTGCCGACTTCCAAATATTTCCCCATTTTTGGGATTTGGGTTATGAGGCTCACATTATATATGTTTTCATTTTTATACCCACTTATCACATTATGTTGGACTGGAGTATTTATTCAAAATATTATTGCACTTATTATTTGTGCACATATTTTGTTAGCGCTACATTTTTTTACACTTCTCAAGCCAGGAGTGACTTGCTGTTACACAAGACCTTCTATCGGTAAAATCAGTTTGAGATGTTTCAGAGATCCTTCAGAATGCATAGATCCGAGACTTATCTCCCTCTGACCTGCGTTTGCCTTCCTTCTAGAGGGTTTGGCATTCCCATAGACTTGTATGGGAAAGAAATGCCATGGTAGAGGAGTGTGTAACCTCAGCCTCCTACAACACACAGATCAAAGGATATTTCTCAGCTCCAGAAGTCAAACACTGCACAGCATAGAGTAGGGAGCTGAGTGTAATCTGAGATCTGAGTGGAGGCAATTGACACACCCCACATCTATACAGTCTTTTTGGGAAACATGCACAATCACCTTCTACTGTGGAAGTGGGGGGGCAGAGCCATCTCCTGAGGTTCGGTGGTATCAGCAGATAGGAACCGTACTAGGTACTTCGGACTGAGGTAAGAACACTCTACACTCTATAGTGGGATATACTGTCTTCATTTTTCAATAACAACCACTAATATAGTGCTAATACAATATTTTAATAATTGTTTCTTATTTTCAAGTCCCGCGCTTTTTTTATGCACATGGTCCACCCCTACATCTGTACCAGACCCTTCCATAATAGAGGGGTCCCCCATGGACATTTAGACCAGACGGCTAATGGGGACACACACAGCAGTAAAAATCTTACCAGAGATTCCATCCCTCCCAGTCCTGTTTTGGCTGAAGTTTCACATGTCTTCAGCTCGGGGTAATTCCCGGTGAAGGTCGGCAGGATTTATGATCCATGTGGTGCCGCGTTTTATTGTTTAATTGGACATTTCCTTACCAGGAAGTCATAATGTTTTATCTGCTGCCTGCAGCCATGTTCAGCTTCTCTCTTCTCCTCATATGGCTGGATGGGGATTTCCTGATCAGCTTTAACCCCAACCACACCACTGAGAGGAGATCTGAGGATGGTGATGGTAAAGAATCCAAAAGTAAATTGTCAGGTCAGCCAATTTTTTAGGTGCAGAAATGGTGGGAACCCCTCATAATGGGCACAGCGGGTGTACAGACCCGGGAACTCAGCACAGGGATGGTGGGAACCCCTCATAATGGGCACAGCGGGTGTACAGGCCCGGGAACTCAGCACAGGGATGGTGAGAACCCCTCATAATGGGCACAGCGGGTGTACAGACCCGGGAACTCAGCACAGGGATGGTGAGAACCCCTCATAATGGGCACAGCGGGTGTACAGACCCGGGAACTCAGCACAGGGATGGTGAGAACCCCTCATAATGGGCACAGCGGGTGTACAGACCCGGGAACTCAGCACAGGGATGGTGGGAACCCCTCATAATGGGCACAGCGGGTGTACAGACCCGGGAACTCAGCACAGGGATGGTGAGAACCCCTCATAATGGGCACAGCGGGTGTACAGACCCAGGAACTCAGCACAGGGATGGTGGGAACCCCTCATAATGGGCACAGCGGGTGTACAGACCCGGGAACTCAGCACAGGGATGGTGAGAACCCCTCATAATGGGCACAGCGGGTGTACAGACCCAGGAACTCAGCACAGGGATGGTGAGAACCCCTCATAATGGGCACAGCGGGTGTACAGACCCGGGAACTCAGCACAGGGATGGTGAGAACCCCTCATAATGGGCACAGCGGGTGTACAGACCCGGGAACTCAGCACAGGGATGGTGGGAACCCCTCATAATGGGCACAGCGGGTGTACAGACCCGGGAACTCAGCACAGGGATGGTGGGAACCCCTCATAATGGGCACAGCGGGTGTACAGACCCAGGAACTCAGCACAGGGATGGTGGGAACCCCTCATAATGGACACAGCGGGTGTACAGACCCGGGAACTCAGCACAGGGATGGTGGGAACCCCTCATAATGGGCACAGCGGGTGTACAGACCCGGGAACTCAGCACAGGGATGGTGAGAACCCCTCATAATGGGCACAGCGGGTGTACAGACCCGGGAACTCAGCACAGGGATGGTGGGAACCCCTCATAATGGGCACAGCGGGTGTACAGACCCGGGAACTCAGCACAGGGATGGTGAGAACCCCTCATAATGGGCACAGCGGGTGTACAGACCCGGGAACTCAGCACAGGGATGGTGGGAACCCCTCATAATGGGCACAGCGGGTGTACAGACCCGGGAACTCAGCACAGGGATGGTGGGAACCCCTCATAATGGGCACAGCGGGTGTACAGACCCGGGAACTCAGCACAGGGATGGTGGGAACCCCTCATAATGGGCACAGCAGGTGTACAGACCCGGGAACTCAGCACAGGGATGGTGGGAACCCCTCATAATGGGCACAGCGGGTGTACAGACCCGGGAACTCAGCACAGGGATGGTGAGAACCCCTTATAATGGGCACAGCGGGTGTACAGACCCGGGAACTCAGCACAGGGATGGTGAGAACCCCTCATAATGGGCACAGCAGGTGTACAGACCCGGGAACTCAGCACAGGGATGGTGGGAACCCCTCATAATGGGCACAGCGGGTGTACAGACCGGGGAACTCAGCACAGGGGTGGTGAGAACCCCTCATAATGGGCACAGCAGGTGTACAGACCCGGGAACTCAGCACAGGGATGGTGGGAACCCCTCATAATGGGCACAGCGGGTGTACAGGCCTGGGAACTCAGCACAGGGATGATGGGAACCCCTCATAATGGGCACAGCGGGTGTACAGACCCGGGAACTCAGCACAGGGATGGTGGGAACCCCTCATAATGGGCACAGCGGGTGTACAGACCCGGGAACTCAGCACAGGGATGGTGAGAACCCCTCATAATGGGCACAGCGGGTGTACAGACCCGGGAACTCAGCACAGGGATGGTGAGAACCCCTCATAATGGGCACAGCGGGTGTACAGACCGGGGAACTCAGCACAGGGATGGTGGGAACCCCTCATAATGGGCACTTAATCAGTCTGCTGCTTCTTCTTTCAGTGACCAATCACCGACTAGGGGAGGGGTAAGACCCGTCATTGTTACTGAACTTGCAGTAGAGAAAGATCAAGACTCCGCCCCCTGCCAAACAGGGCTGTGCTGTGTGGCAGAGCTGTATAAATCTCAGGACTGGATTGAAGGAAACGCTGATCCTTTGGCGGGTCTCTCATGTATGTATTTTTTTTATGTGGCTGTTTTGTCCGGAGTTCCTGTTTAATCACAGAAGGGCTGCCTAGGCTTGGCGTGTTCTTTGGGGATCTGGCCGGGGTCCAGTCTGTGGCGGAGCAGAGCGGGGCTGGCGTCCGGACAAACAGCTGCTCAGTAAATCTCCAGGGGAAAGGAATATTCATCATTCGCTGTCATCTCCAGCCGGCGGATTCCTCCTGTCTACAAACACTTCTCCGATCCCAGGATTACAGAGGTTGGGATTGACGTGGAGATTCCGCTCTACACCACGCATGATCCAGGTCTCCTTTCAGACTTTTGTTATAATGGACCTTACTAAATCCCCGTTTTCTGTATGTTTCCAAGGAAACAGACATGACCACCATCCTCACATCCTGAGCCCCACCGATCGACTCTCCCTGGAGACCCTCTGCTCTGCTTATTTACTTAACAATAGAGCTCGATGGGTTCACAAACAGCCAATCAAGCACAGGCATTCCTTCAAACAGGAGGAATTACATCCCCCCATAACCGATAATGTGTTCACAGAGTGAACACACCCCCCCCAGACGATCGTCTGTGCATTGCACAGGGGCCCCGCGCCGGCGGACATATCCCCACCCTGCAAACACTTCTCTGCATCCTCAAGAAACCTTCCACTACCAAACGGATCTCAATCAGCGTCAGTCTGCCCCAGTCGGTGTGACAATACATATTAAATACATCTTCATAAAATTTTCACAACAGGATGTAGTGTGTGTGTGTGTGTGTGGGGGGGGGGGGGGGGGGGCAGGTCTGCTGGGTGTGAGGCCAACATGGACACTGTGACTTCCCCCCCCCCCATTATGGAAGTCTGTGATCCCAATTCTGACCATTGCATATAGAAGGGAACCCCCTATAGGATCTATAACTTCCCCATGATGAAGCTCCAGGGTGAAACGCGTTGGTGGGCGTGGCCTGGTTGGAGCCCCAGGCTGAGGTTGTCATACACTCAAGATTAATGGGATTGTTTTCGATGTGTGGCTGTAGGGAGATTCTCTTCTATACACAGTGATGGTAAGGGCCAGGACAAGCTCCCTCCCAAACCAGCGCTCTCAGCAGTGGACCAAGGGTTTGCACCCCTTCCAAAGCCTGAGTGGCTCACATAGCAGTCCCAATTCTGACCACACGCCTTCCGATCTGATTGTACAATCTCCTCCGTGGGGTGAGATAATTGGACAATTGTATTCTAAAGTGGCCGAAGGTCAGTCATTTCCCCTATCCCAGTTCTTGTGCTCTATCTGTGCAGTACCCTGGTCAGATCACTCTATACTTAACCTCAAAATCACAGGTTCTTTAGCCCATGCGGGTCCTCGCCAGTGGCGCCTTAATGAAACTCTCCTCACCAACCCAGTACACTGAACCATGCTGGAGAAGGATCTCCGGGAATTCTTCATCATTAATGACACAGCTGACATCTCCCCAAGTTCTCTATGGGGGGCCCACAAAGGGGTTATGAGGAGAAAACTCATCCAGTTAGCCTCACGCCTGAAGCGAGAAAAGCGAATGGATGTAGTTAACCTAGAGAAGGAATTCCAGTCTCTGAGCAAGACACACAAACACAAACCTACGCCCGAATCTCTAGCTAAACTAGATGCTGCCAGAATAGATCTAAATATGGCCCTTACCTCCAGTGCCGAAAAACACCTAAGATGGGTGAGTGGCTGGTTTTACCTCCACTCTGATAAATTCGGCCCCCAATTAGTGGCGAAGCTGTCCCCCAAGCATAGGATCCATTCCCTGCCCAAAATTAAATCATTATCCGGCTCTTTGTCCAAGAACCTCAAACAGATTCTAGAAGCCTTCTACTCATTCTACTCTAAATTCTATTCCGGGACAAACCCCAGCTCACCACATAAACTTAGCACCTTCTTAGATGACATCCCCCTCCCTAAAATCACCGGTCCACATCGCTCCACAATGGACTCCTCTATCACTAAAAGCAAAGTCCGAGCGGTCATCAAAGATCTCAAAAAGAGTTCAGCCCCAGGCACAGGTGGCTTTTTTTGACACAATCAGGGCCGTCTTTAAGGCAGGGTAAAAAGAGCAGCTGCCCTGAGCCTCATCAATGTTGTGGGGCCCAAAGCAGCTGCCTTATACTTGCCAACCATCCCAGTTTTCAAATCCCCTTGTCCCTTGAAGTTTCAGTCCCGTGCTGTGTCCCGATATCTCAGTGTGAAGTTCTGTTACTAATGCTGCCCAGCTCTGCCCTATTGCCGTGTACAGATGACTCACCTGCAGAATCCGTGTTTACATGTAAATAACCTACACTTATATGTAAATAGACACGGAACGGTTGCATTGATATGTAAATAGAGGCAGCATTCATATGTATATCATGCTCCTCTGAGGTCATATCCACCATCACCTCTGCTGAATGCTGCCCACTGGGGAGGTAAAGGGGCATGCTGGAAAGTTTTGTCTACAACTGTGGTCATTAAGCCTGACATCCGCCTGTTCTACAAAGGTCAGCAAATTGGAGGTGGAACCCTTCTTCAAAATAACATGGGGCCACAGCACCCTGAATTTTAGTGCATGTGAATACGGACATCTCAGCCAATGTGTGAGGGTGTCATTAACAATTAATGGCACTTCTGTGTATCTGATAAAGGGCAGCACTGTTCTGTGGTGTTAGGAAAGAGGTTCTGCATGTGTTCCCGACACACACAAATGTGAACACAGGCTAAATGCCTCAGTTACATTGGTGGTCAGTGTAAATCTTCTCATTACATTGGTGGTCAGTGTAAATCTTCTCATTACATTGGTGGCCAGTGTGAAGGTCCCCCTTAGATTGGTGGTCAGTCTAAATCATCATTACATTGGTGGCCACTGGCCAGTGTAGAAACTCCTTTATATTGGTAATCGGTACAATAATCCAAACTTGCATTTGTGGTCAGCTTTGAATCCTCCCTTACATTGATGGTCCAAGTAGAAGCCCCCTTTAAATTGGTGTGGAGTGTAAATCCCCCCCTTACATTGGTGGACAGTGTAGAAATCCCCCTTTATTGGTTGTTGATGTAAAATCCCCCCCATTACATTGGTGATCTGTGTAAATTCTTCATTACATTGGTGATCAGTGTACATTTCCCCTCTGCATTGGTGGTAAGTGCAGAATTGCCCTTACACTGGTGGTCAGTGTAAATCCCCCTTTACATTGGTAGTCATTGTAAATCCCCCCTAACATTGGTGGTCGGTTTAGAAGTGTCACCTTACAAGGCGGTCATTGTATATTCCCTCTTACACTGGTGGTTGGTGTAAATGCTCCTATTGCATTGATGTCAGTGTAGAAATCCCTCTTTATATTGGTGGGTGGTGTAAAGTCCCCCGTTACATGGTGATCAGTGCAAATTCCCCCTTATATTGGTGGTCAGTGTAAATCCCCCCTCACATTGGTGGTCACTGTAGAATCCCCCACTATATACCTGCCAAAGATTTCCAGCTTTGATCTACATGATTCAGAATTTGCCACAGTGTACTGCCTCCTAACTAATACCATCCCCCCACCACTGCCACTTATCCCATCAACCCCCCAGCATTGCCACTGATCACACACCCCCCTCCCCCAGCATTGCCATTGATCCCAGGAGTCCTAGGAACCCTAGGAGTTTTCTGTCTATTGATGGGTCCCCTCACCTCCCCAGTCCATGGTGTGCAGTCAGTGAGCAGTCAGTGAGGAGATGATGTGCTATATTATTTAACAACAAATCAGTGAGCAGTAATGATGTGCACTAACCTCTTGCAACCAATCATTGAGCGGTAAGGATATGCAGTGACCTCTAGCAACCAATCAGTGAGCAGTAATAATGTGCAGTAAGCGCTATCAACCAATTAGTGAGTGGTAAGGATGTCCAGTAACCTCTAGCAACCAATCAGTGAGCAGTATTGATGTGCAGTAATCTCCAGCAACCAATCAACAAGAAGTCATGTGCTGTAACCTCTAGCAAATAATCAGTGAGCCGTAATGTGTGCTGTAACCTCTAGCAACCAGTCAGTGAGCGGTAATGATACACTGTAACCTCTGGCAACCAATTGCAATTGCTGCCTGATCTGATTCAGTAAACAGATTTTGAGTCTAGCTGCTATTTATTGTTTGTTTTTTACAGCAGGTGGAGAGCAAATTTGCATGGTGGGGGGGCCCAAGAAAATGTTTGTACAGGGTCCAATCAATATTAAAGAAGGCCCTGGACACAATATTATAAAACCTTTATAGATGTCCTCTCTCCTTATCTGGTCCGATTTTTCAACTGCCTCGGTAAGGGATCTCCATTAGACTCAGCTGCTAATCTAGCATACATCTCTGTCACCCCCAAACCTGGTAAGGACCCGAGCCATGTAAGCAACTACAGACCAATCTCATTATTCAACAATGACCTAAAGATTATGACAAAAATCCTTTCCAACAGATTAGCATCCTTCATAGGGGCCTATGTTTATAAGGACCAGGTGGGTTTTATTCCGGGGAGACAGGGTCCGGACCAGATAAGGAGGGCAGTAGACATTATATCCCTCCTGAAGTCAGGCTGAGATGGTGGTCCTCCACAAGAGGGCTTCCTCTTGACCATAGACCTTCAAAAGGCCTTTGACACAGTCACCTGGCCCTACGTGTTCGCTACTCTGGAAAGGTGGGTATTCTGCACTAATTTTCTCAACTTATTAGAGGCCCTTTACTCCCTTTCCAAGGCACAGGTTAGACTCCAAGGACATCTCTCGGACTCTTTCCCTATTACAAAGGGAACACGGCAGAGATGCCCCCTTTCCCCCCTCCTCTTCCCAATAGCAATAGAAACTTTAGCTATTGCTATCAGAAGACACTTCGACATTCACAGAGTCAAATGTGGCCAATCGACACACAAATGTGCACTTTTCGCGGATGGTGTCCTGCTTTTTATTACTTACCCTCTCACCTCAACCCCTAATGTTTTACAGCTTTTAAACAAGTTTGGACAGGCCTCGGGCCTGTGAGTTAATATGTCTAAATCTGTTTCCCTCAACATATCAACCCCCACGTCCCTAGCAGATAGACTGAAGACCCATTTCCCCTTCTCCTGGAGCAATACCTCCATCCCATACCTAGGCGTTCACCTGACGGCCTCCATAGACCAGCTGTACAAACACAATTACCCGCCCATGTACAAAAAACTCACAACAGATCTTGACCAATGGTCTATGTATAGGATGTCCTGGTTAGGAAGAGTTAATGCAATCAAAATGACCCTTCTACCAAGAATTCTCTACCTCCTCCGCTCTCTTCCCATACCAATTACCAAACTCCATATAAATCTAAGAGAAAGGAGGGTGGGACTTTAAATGAATTGCGTGAATGCTCAGAAACAAAAATCGATGAACAACTAGGAAAATTTTATTCAATTCATAAAAATGACATGCACAAAATATATATATCAATCATAAATGGAAAGAAATATTGGCAATAATAGCAACAATTATACATGATTATATGAATATAAAAATTCTCCATGGTACACCAATTAGATATTGTTATACAACCATATATTAAAGAGTAAAACATCCAAAGCCTCCAAAGGTTCCAAATAAAAATGAAAAATGCATGACGCTGGTAAAAAACGCGACAATGGTAGCTCTACGCGTTTCGTGGCTGTTGTGCCACTCGTCAGGAGCAAGCGCGTATCTTATCTAGGATAGAAAATATAAATTATAAAAAATTGGTATGGTAAGTATATACATGAGACAAAGGTGGGGTGATAGAAAGCCCCACACAGAGTACATGCTTACGCATTCTGGTTTGTAGGGTGGTGGCAGGGAGCCATATACCGCCCGACCATAGGAGACACCGCCCCCCGGGAGCTGAGGTGGATGGATCGACGGGGGCAGCCCACAGGGCGCCATCCAGGGCAGGCATGGTCCCCCGAGGCAAAACCTGAAGTGAAAGGTAAGGGTTAGAAGAGAAACTGCAAAACTGCTAGGGGCTATATCACCCTGGCATTCTCACTTTCCCACCGCTCTTTATCTTCTAGCAGTTTTGCAGTTTCTCTTCTAACCCTTACCTTTCACTTCAGGTTTTGCCTCGGGGGACCATGCCTGCCCTGGATGGCGCCCTGTGGGCTGCCCCCGTCGATCCATCCACCTCAGCTCCCGGGGGGCGGTGTCTCCTATGGTCGGGCGGTATATGGCTCCCTGCCACCACCCTACAAACCAGAATGCGTAAGCATGTACTCTGTGTGGGGCTTTCTATCACCCCACCTTTGTCTCATGTATATACTTACCATACCAATTTTTTATAATTTATATTTTCTATCCTAGATAAGATACGCGCTTGCTCCTGACGAGTGGCACAACAGCCACGAAACGCGTAGAGCTACCATTGTCGCGTTTTTTACCAGCGTCATGCATTTTTCATTTTTATTTGGAACCTTTGGAGGCTTTGGATGTTTTACTCTTTAATATATGGTTGTATAACAATATCTAATTGGTGTACCATGGAGAATTTTTATATTCATATAATCATGTATAATTGTTGCTATTATTGCCAATATTTCTTTCCATTTATGATTGATATATATATTTTGTGCATGTCATTTTTATGAATTGAATAAAATTTTCCTAGTTGTTCATCGATTTTTGTTTCTGAGCATTCACGCAATTCATTTAAAGTCCCACCCTCCTTTCTCTTAGACTAGTACAGGGATGGAAACGCATGACCACATCAGGCCATGGTTTCATTTAAAGTCCCAGGGGATATATAGTCCCAACCACTTTCTAATATTAATGTATAGGGATGGAATATGCGTGTAACCAATGCTCTGTAATTTAACCTCATCACACTTGTTTTGCAAATCTGTGATGTTGTACATACATACTTTTCCATTTAAGCCTCCTCTCAGTTAATTGCTCGATCTTATTATTTGATTAGACATTTTTATTTTTGATTGTATTTATTTGCCACTTAATTAAGATTCTTGTTACGTCCATGGTTTGTCTGTTTGGTGGTGGCTCCTTTGGCCCAATGCACCGCCGGCTGTTTTGGATTTCCCCCTTCCGGGAGCTGTGACGTGCCTGTCGGCTCCTCCCCCCTCCCCCTTCTGGGGGGGGTGGATCTGCCGCCACTGCACGTCAGCGTCACGCACTCCCCATCGGACATGCGCGTCCTCAAGGACGCTCATACGTCTGATTGGATGGTGTTCATCCCGCATATCACGGGGATCTGGCGGTGACGTCGGCGGGTCGGACGCTCAGTACCCGATCGACGTTGCCGCCCGCCCCTTTCTTGGTTTTGCGGCGTGACGTTGGTGGGCGGTCCCCGTGGTAGCGCCTATATGGGCGTAGCCTCGGCGGTGCTGGCTCTCGAGGCTTTCACTTCCCTGGATGTCACGTTCGTTTGGGGGTCACTGCTTTCTTCCCCTCACACTGTTTCATACAGCACGCCAGGTATTTCTATCATGTCCTCTCATGCTTTGTCCTTTCTTTCTCTTCACATCTTCACCTCTGGTTATTTGGTCTTTTCCCTCTTCCATCCTCAGCATTTCCCAGGTGTTTCAACTTAGATCCCTTCATCCCCTCACGGGTTCAACTTTCTTCCTTTGGGGCTATATCACCCTGGCATTCTCACTTTCCCACCGCTCTTTATCTTCTAGCAGTTTTGCAGTTTCTCTTCTAACCCTTACCTTTCACTTCAGGTTTTGCCTCGGGGGACCATGCCTGCCCTGGATGGCGCCCTGTGGGCTGCCCCCGTCGATCCATCCACCTCAGCTCCCGGGGGGCGGTGTCTCCTATGGTCGGGCGGTATATGGCTCCCTGCCACCACCCTACAAACCAGAATGCGTAAGCATGTACTCTGTGTGGGGCTTTCTATCACCCCACCTTTGTCTCATGTATATACTTACCATACCAATTTTTTATAATTTATATTTTCTATCCTAGATAAGATACGCGCTTGCTCCTGACGAGTGGCACAACAGCCACGAAACGCGTAGAGCTACCATTGTCGCGTTTTTTACCAGCGTCATGCATTTTTCATTTTTATTTGGAACCTTTGGAGGCTTTGGATGTTTTACTCTTTAATATATGGTTGTATAACAATATCTAATTGGTGTACCATGGAGAATTTTTATATTCATATAATCATGTATAATTGTTGCTATTATTGCCAATATTTCTTTCCATTTATGATTGATATATATATTTTGTGCATGTCATTTTTATGAATTGAATAAAATTTTCCTAGTTGTTCATCGATTTTTGTTTCTGAGCATTCACGCAATTCATTTAAAGTCCCACCCTCCTTTCTCTTAGACTAGTACAGGGATGGAAACGCATGACCACATCAGGCCATGGTTTCATTTAAAGTCCCAGGGGATATATAGTCCCAACCACTTTCTAATATTAAACTCCATATAAATAACCTTCAGTCAGCAATAATCCGCTTTATCTGGGGTAAAACGAGCCACCATCTTCCTAAAAAAAAAACCTCTTTAGACCCAGACAGAAGGGGGTATTAGGACTGCCTAACCTCTGGTGGTATTACCAGGCGGCACAACTGAGTCAAATATCAACCATATACTTCAGGAGCCCAAAACCCGACTGGATAGAGATGGAAAAACAAACGAAACCAAATTTCACAATAGATTTCCTAATCTGGCGCCCCCTAGATCTAGACACCTATTCTAGCCCCTACATTATCCCACTCGGTAGCCTTTTGCGACTCCCTACACAAATCAAACTCCATAACATCGGAGTGGCAACCCTTGGCCAACCTTTTCCACAACCCCCAATTCCCTCCCAGGGATGGATATAAAGGCCTTTCAATGGTGGCTAGTAGGGATGAGCCGAACACCCCCCGGTTCGGTTCGCACCAGAACCCGCGAACGGACCGCAAGTTCGCACGAACGTTAGAACCCCATTGACGTCTATGGGACTCGAACGTTCGAAATCAAAAGTGCTCATTTTAAAGGCTAATTTGCATGGTATTGTCCTAAAAAGGGTGTGGGAACCCGGGTCCTACCCCAGGGGACATGTATCAATGCAAAAAAAACTTTTAAAAACGGCCGTTTTTTCGGGAGCAGTGATTTTAATGATGCTTAAAGTAAAAAAAAAAAAGTGAAATATTCCTTTAAATATCGTACCTGGGGGGTGTCTATAGTATGCCTGTAAAGTGACGCGTGTTTCCCATGTTTAGAACAGTCCCTGCACCAAATGTCATTTTTAAAGGAAAAAATCTCATTTAAAACTGCTTGCGGGTTTAATGTCATGTCGGGTCCTGCCAATATGGATGAAAATCAGTGAGACAAACGGCATGGGTACCCCCCAGTCCATTACCAGGCCCTTTGGGTCTTGTATGGATATTAAGGGGAACCCCGCACCCAAATTAAAATAAGGAAAGGTCCCTATATACTCTGAACAGCAGTATACAGGCGGTGCAAACAAGACAGGGACTGTAGGTTTGTTGTTAAGTAGAATCTGTTTGTAATTTTGAACATTTTTAACGTGTTTAGCTCCAGCCAAAAAATCTTTTCTAAGCTTTTTGGAAAACATAGGGAAGGGTTATCACCCCTGTGACATTTGTTTTGCGTCTTTCCTCCTCTTCAGAAGATTTCACCTCACTTTTTTGTCCCAATGAAAAATGTTTTTTGAAAATTTGGGTTTTTTTGTGGAACAAGGATTGGAAAGCATCAGTGGAAAGGAGAAATTGTTTTCCCATATTAACTCTTACATGAGAGAATTTCCCTTCCTAGGGGTAGATTTCATCTCACTTCCTGTTGTCTCCTTCCGTTTGCAAGTAGGAGTCGTTTGTAAGTTAGATGTTTGAAAGTAGGGTCCTGCCCTATATACTCAGCAGAAATTTGGGCCTTAGGTGTTGCTGTGGCCAAAACACTGTAAGCCCTCACAGGGCCCTGCTGTGAAATATTAGATCAAGAATTGTAATTACATGCCCCTGTTGAACAGGAGCTGAAAAATTAGGCCTTAGGCACTGGTGCTGGTGCCACAACACTGCAACCCCTCACAGACACTCTAGTTGGAACGCAGGAACGAGCCCTGCTGCAAAGTATTGCATCAAAAATTGTAATTACACGCCCCTGTTAGACAGGGGCAGAAAAATTGGGCCTTAGGCACTGGTGCTGGTGCCACAACACTGCAACCCCTCACAGACACTCTAGTTGGAATGCAGGAACGAGCCCTGCTGCAAAGTATTGCATCAAAAATTGTAATTACACGCCCCTGTTAGACAGGGGCAGAAAAATTGGGCCTTAGGCACTGGTGCTGGTGCCACAACACTGCAACCCCTCACAGACACTCTAGTTGGAACGCAGGAACGAGCCCTGCTGCAAAGTATTGCATCAAAAATTGTAATTACACGCCCCTGTTAGACAGGGGCAGAAAAATTGGGCCTTAGGCACTGGTGCTGGTGCCACAACACTGCAACCCCTCACAGACACTCTAGTTGGAATGCAGGAACGAGCCGTGCTGCAAAGTATTACATCAAAAATTGTAATTACACGCCCCTGTTATACAGGGGCTGAAAAATTGTGCCTTAGGCACTGGTGGTGGCGCCCAGAACCAAAAATGTTCTTACAAGCTATCAGCGTGATGATTGAGGAGGAAGAGGATAATTACTCAGGGATAGTCACTCAGCATCAGCATAGGCAGTCTTTGAAGGGATCTGAAAAAAATTATTCAGTTACATCAGCATCAGGTGCTTGGTAGCTGGTGGTGATCCAAGACTGATTCATTTTTATGAAGGTCAGCCGATCGACCGAGTCAGTGGACAGACGCACCCTGTGATCGGTTACCACGCCTCCAGCAGCACTGAATGTGCGTTCCGAAAGAACGCTGGATGCAGGACAGGCCAGTAGCTCAATTGCATACTGTGCAAGCTCTGGCCAGTGATCCATCCTCAAGACCCAGTAACCCAGAGGATTTTCGGTGGGAAAGGTGTCCAAGTCTGATCTTGCCCCTAGGTATTCCTGCACCATGTAAAACAGACGCTGGCGATGGTTGCTGGAACCGATCATACCTTGGGGCTGCGGACCAAAAAATTGTCTGAACGCATCGGTCAGACGGCCACCTTCTCCACCGCTCCTTCTTTGACTGACCGAAGCCTCAGCAACACGTTGTCCAGAAACAGGAGTTTGTAACCTCCCAGTCTCTGGGAACGCGTTGCACAGACCTTTCTGCAAGGCCTCCCGAAGATGTTTCATCCTCTGCTCCCTCTGCGATGGCAAGATAAGGTCCGCAACCTTACCCTTGTAACGTGGATCAAGGAGGGTTGCCAGCCAGTATTGGTCCTTCTCCTTGATACCACGAATACGAGGATCCTTACGCAGGCTTTGCAGGATCAGGGAGGCCATGCAGCGTAGGTTTGCTGAGGCATTCGGTCCGGAGTCCTCTGGGTCACTAAGGACAACAACGTCCGCAGCCACCTCCTCCCAGCCACGTACAAGTCCATGTGTTCCTTGGGACTGATCCCTTAAAGACTGCTGATGCTGAGTGCCAGGCTCCACCTCCATACTGACACAATCTTCCTCCTCCTCCTCCTCCTCGTCCTCTTCCTGTGTGATCGGCGGGCACGCAGGAACACTGTCTGGATAAAGGGGGCCTTGAGAGCTAAGGAAGTCCTCCTCTTCCTGCCTCTGTTCTGCCTCAAGTGCCCTGTCCATTATTCCACGCAGCGTGTGCTCCAACAGGTGGACAAGGGGGACAGTGTCACTGATGCATGCACTGTCAGTGCTCACCATCCTCGTGGCCTCCTCGAATGGTGACAGGACAGTGCATGCATCCCTGATCATGGCCCACTGGCGTGGGGAAAAAAAACCAAGGTCCCCTGACCCTGTCCTGGTGCCATAGTCGCACAGGTACTCATTTATGGCCCTCTGCTGCGTGTGCAGCCGCTGCAGCATGGCCAATGTCGAGTTCCACCTGGTGGGCATGTCACAGATTAGGCGGTTCTTGGGCAGGTTAAACTCCTTTTGGAGGTCCGTCAGCCGAGCACTGGCATTATATGACCGGCGGAAATGCACACAGACTTTCCTGGCCTGCCTCAGGACATCCTGTAAGCCCGGGTACCTGCCCAAGAACCGCTGCACCACCAAGTTAAGGACGTGAGCCAAACAGGGCACATGGGTCAGTTGTCCCTGTCGGAGGGCAGAGAGGAGGTTGGTGCCATTGTCGCAAACCACCATTCCTGCCTTAAGTTGGCGTGGCGTCAACCACCTCTGAACCTGCCCCTGCAGAGCTGACAGAACCTCTGCCCCAGTGTGGCTCCTGTCCCCCAAGCACACCAGCTCAAGCACCGCATGGCATCTTTTGGCCTGCGTACTTGCGTAGCCCCTTGAACGCCTACGGAGCACCGCTGGTTCCGAGGAAGAGGCCATGGAGGAAGAAGAAGAGGAGGGGGTGGAGGAGAGAGGTGTGTCACAATCAGCATTTTGGAGGCGTGGTGGCGGAACAACCTCCAACACTACTGCACCTTGTCCTGCATCCTTCCCAGCTGCCAGCAGAGTCACCCAATGCGCCGTGAAACTTAAGTAACGTCCCTGTCCATGCCTGCTGGACCATGAGTCAGCGGTAATATGCACCTTACCGCTGACCGCCCTGTCCAGCGAGGCATGGACATTGCCTTCCACATGCCGGTAGAGAGCTGGAATCGCCTTCCGTGAGAAAAAGTGGCGTTTGGGTACCTGCCACTGAGGAACCGCACATTCCACAAACTCACGGAAGGGGGCAGAGTCTACCAACTGAAAAGGCAGCAGTTGAAGTGCTAGCAATTTTGCCAAGCTAGCATTCAACCGCTGGGCATGTGGATGGCTGGGAGCAAACTTCTTTCGGCGGTGCAGCAGCTGGGGCAGGGAAATTTGCCTGGTACAATCTGGCGTCGGTGTACCAAAAGCAGATTGCCCACAAGTACTTGGCTGTGACACACCTAATTCTACACCTTCATTCCTCTCACTGCAGGTCTCAGAGAGGACTGAAGGTCTAGTGGGGTTGGAAATCTCAGCTGATGAGGAGCAAGGAGAGATCCTCTTTGTTCTTTGGTGTGGGTCTTTTAGATATGCTTGCCAACGAACTGCATGGCAGGTCAACATATGTCTGGTCAAGCATGTGGTACCCAAGCGGGAGATGTTTTGGCCACGCGAGATACGCTTGAGACATATGTTGCAAATAGCAGCGGTGCGATCTGATGCACTCGTCTCAAAAAAGGCCCACACCAAAGAACTTTTTGAATAACGCGCAGAGACTGCAGCGCCCTGCACATGTGGAGCTTTGGGGTGTGATGCAGTCAATGTGCTGCCCTTAGGCTGGCCCCTGGAGGGCATCCTGCCTCGTTGGTGATGTGCCGCCTCCTCCTCCTCCTCCTCCTCCTCTCTCCTATCAGGCACCCACGTTGAGTCAGTGACCTCATCATCCCCTCCCTCCTCATCACTGGAGCAAACCTGGCAGTATGCTGCAGCAGGGGGAGCATGACTGCCAGATTGCTGTCCTTCTTGGGCACCCCCTCTGTCCGTGCTCATGTTACTGCCTTCATCGAGCTCAGTATCATCATCAGAGCCTTCCAAACGCTGGGCATCCTCCTGGAGCATGTACCCAACACTGTGGTCAAACAGTTCGAGGGAATCCTCATGAGGACATGGTGGAGCTAGGGAAGGAGTCACTGATGACATTGAGCTGAGGGAAGAGGCCGCTGCTTTGCCAGACAAAGCACCCTGGGCATGGGTGAGAGAGGATGAGGAGGATGAGGACGGCTTGGTCATCCACTCGACCAAGTCTTCCGCATGTTGCGGCTCAACACGGCCAGCTGCCGAAAAAAAGGCCAAGCGTGTCCCATGGCCACGTGCTGATGAGGATGCACCGTCTCCACGACCAGCACTAGACACAGAGCCTGCTTGCCCTCTCTTATTGGCTTGTGACTGTCTGCCTCTCCTTCTTGGCCTTCCAGACATACTAATGGCCTGTAGCTGCACTAAGCTGGGATAGAACACCTGTAATTTTCTTCAGGTAGCTTTATATACTGTAACCAGACAAGCCTGCCTGTCAGTAGGAAGATAACAGGAACGGATCTAGCTGAACACTGTGAGCAGGACGCACTGCACTAAATGTAAATAGCAGGAACGGATCTAGCTGAACACTGTGAGCAGGACGCACTGCACTAAATGTAAATAGCAGGAACAGATCTAGCTGAACACTGTGAGCAGGACGCACTGCACTAAATGTAAATAGCAGGAACGGATCTAGCTGAACACTGTGAGCAGGACGCACTGACTGCACTAAATGTAAATAGCAGGAACGGATCTAGCTGAACACTGTGAGCAGGACGCACTGCACTAAATGTAAATAGCAGGAACGGATCTAGCTGAACACTGTGAGCAGGACGCACTGCACTAAATGTAAATAGCAGGAACGGATCTAGCTGAACACTGTGAGCAGGACGCACTGCACTAAATGTAAATAGCAGGAACGGATCTAGCTGAACACTGTGAGCAGGACGCACTGACTGCACTAAATGTAAATAGCAGGAACGGATCTAGCTGAACACTGTGAGCAGGACGCACTGACTGCACTAAATGTAAATAGCAGGAACGGATCTAGCTGAACACTGTGAGCAGGACGCACTGCACTAAATGTAAATAGCAGGAACGGATCTAGCTGAACACTGTGAGCAGGACGCACTGCACTAAATGTAAATAGCAGGAACGGATCTAGCTGAACACTGTGAGCAGGACGCACTGCACTAAATGAAAATACCAGGAACGGATCTAGCTGAACACTGTGAGCAGGACGCACTGACTGCACTAAATGTAAATAGCAGGAACAGATCTAGCTGAACACTGTGAGCAGGACGCACTGCACTAAATGTAAAGAGCAGGAACAGATCTAGCCTAATCTAGCTCTCAAATCAAATGACACTGTCTCTCTCTCTGTCTATCTCTCAGCACACCGGAACACACTACACAGGGCCGCCGTGCAGGCGGCCTTATATAGTGTGGGGCGTGTACTAAATCCCCTGAGCCATAATTGGCCAAAGCCACCCTGGCTTTGGCCAATTACAGCTCTCTCTACTGACGGCGCTGTGATTGGCCAAGCATGCGGGTCATAGTGCATGCTTGGCCAATCATCAGCCAGCAATGCACTGCGATGCCGCAGTGAATTATGGGCCGTGACGCGCCACACGAATTTGGCGCGAACGGCCCATAACGTTCGCAATTCGACGGACGGTCGAACAGCCGATGTTCGAGTCGAACATGGGTTCGACTCGAACACGAAGCTCATCCCTAGTGGCTAGATAAAGGTCTCTATCGAATAGGGCACTACATTGACTCTAACGGACCCATCAAACTAAGTTACTGCACTACAAAACGAGAAATGCCCTCCTCGGAAAAATTCCACTTCCACCAAATATCTCACTTTCTACACTCCATTTCGAACCAAAATACACATCCCCTAACAGTCACCCCATATGAGCAATGGTGCTCCACAGCCACGGATATGAGGGGGGGGGATTTCCCTGATCTACTCAGCCCTAGCTGAACCGTTGGGCAAAGCGTCCTACATGCAGAGCTGGGAACGTGACCTTGACATAGGGTGGGACCTAGACACTTGGCATTCTCATTTCACTAGCTCATATTCAAGGTGAATCTAAACCTCTCCTTGATTGAAGCTAACCTCAAGGTCATGTCCCGCTGGTACCTGGTTCCATCACATCCGGTTATATTCTATCTGCAGTCATCACCCCTCTGCTTCAGAGGTTGCGGCCACTTAGGCTCCTCCTCACTATGTGGCAATGCCCAAGAGTCAGAGGCTATTGGAACAAAATAGTCAATTCAATCAGTAAGACTACTGAAACAGCGGTTGTTCAAGACCCGGCAATAGCCCTTCTCAACCAAAAGATCCCCAAAATTCCAAAATACTCCCAAACTCTAATTCATTACATACTCCTAGGGGCTAAGCTGACAATAGCATGAGCTTGAAAGTCCCCCTCGGTTTCTTTCCACTTGACCAAACAAAAAAATCTTCTGGATTATGTATGAAGAAAAGACTTCTAACACCATCCTTGACAAACTTGAGATATTCAAACATATCTGGGAGCCCTGGGCCCCACATATTGGAGTCTCTATATAGCCCCATGGCCGCTCCTTCTCACCGGTAGTCCCTCCTCTGTCAAGCCTTCAAACATCCCCCAGCTCTCCTTGCAGCCTGAACCCTCACCCCTATACCCTGCCTCTTCTTCCTTCCCCCTTCCTTTGCTTCAACTTCTCTATCTCTCTCTCTCCTTCTGTCTATCCCTGTACCCAATATTCCCATCAGCCTCTGCGGGTGGAAATTGGGCTCTGCTTGAGACGAAATCTTTCCTCTCATGCACGCACTTGTTTGTTTACGGAACGAGTTGAATGTTCCCACTTATCTGTTCAGTTACTAGATGATTTTATAACACTCATCAAACATACCACAGGGTAATTGACCTAGCAGTTCATTAGTGTTTTGTTTGTTTCTTCTTGTGAGTACACGCCAAAGTATTCATCAACTTGAGGACCGGGCGATCTGACCGGCCATGGCACAGCCTGATCCCATATGGGGTGTCGGGGCCACAAGGCGGCTGGCCAATAGAAAGCACAGATAGCAATGTATTGTACATTGTTGCTCCATGTATTTTGCTCTCTGTATACTCTGATACACAAGTAAAGTTGACTGTTCCATGTATTTGTGAAATCCCTTAATAAAAACAATTACAAAATAAATTGAAATCATATCCCCTCTCAAGCGTCTCTTCTCCAGAGAGAATAAGTTCAGAGCTCACAACCTTTCCTCATAACTAAGATCCTCCAGACCCTTTATTAGCTTTGTTGCCCTTCTTTGTAGTCGCTCCATTTCCAGTACATCCTTCCTAAGGACTGGTGCCCAGAACTGGACAGCATACTCCAGGTGCGGCCGGACCAGAGTCTTGTAGAGCGGGAGAATTATTGTTTTATCTCTGGAGTTGATCTCCTTTTTAATGCCAATATTCTGTTTGCTTTGTTAGCAGCAGCTTGGCATTGCAGGTCATTGCTGAGCCTATCATCTACTAGGACCCCCAGGTCCTTGTCCATCCTAGATCCCACCAGAGGTTCTCCCCCCAGTGTATAGATTGAATTCAGATTTTTGCCACCCAAATACATTATTTTACATTTTTCTACATTGAACCTCATTTGCCATGTAGTTGCCCCTCCCCCATTCATATGTTCAGATCTTTTTGCAAGGTTTCCACATCCTGCGAAGAAGTTATTGCCCTGCTTAGCTTAGTATCGTCTGCAAATACAGAGATTGAACTGTTTATCCCATCCTCCAGATCGTTTATGAACAAATTAAATAGGATTGGTCCCAGCACAGAACCCTGGAGGACCCCACTACCCACCCCTGACCATTCCGAGTACTCCCCATTTATCACCACCCTCTGAACGCGCCCTTGTAGCCAGTTTTCAATCCATCTATGGTCCATGCCAACGCACCTTATTTTGTACAGTAAACGTTTATGGGGAACTGTGCCAAATGCTTTTGTAAAATCCAGATACACCTCGTCTACGGGCCTTCCTTTATCTAGATGGCAACTCACCTCCTCATAGAAGGTTAATAGATTGGTTTGGCAAGAACGATTCTTCATGAATCCATGCTGATTACTGCTAATGATACCGTTCTCATTACTAAAATCTTGTATATAGTCCCCTATCATCCCCTCCAAGAGTTTACATACTATTGATGTTAGGCTAACTGGTCTGTAATTCCCAGGGATGTTTTTTGGGCCCTTTTTAAATATTGGTGCTGCATTGGCTTTTCTCCAATCACATGCCGAATGACATGTACACATAGAGGCGGGGTCATTTAATGACATCACTGGAATTTTAATAAAGGACTTGTCAAAAACGGTGTGTTTGTTTTATTATTTTACTTTTGACACTTTTTTTGGTGAATGAGTAGGGGTATTATGTACACAATACTCATTCACATGGGGGGGTCAGGAACTGGGGGCCCCTCTGCCTGCAGACCCTCACAACCACTGGACTAGGGTTGTGGGGAAGAGGCCATTGTCCTCATCAACATGTGGATAAGGTGCTTTGGGGGTGGAAGAGGGCAAAGTACAATCTCCATGTTGAGGGCATGTGGCCTGGTATGGTTCTCCCCCATGGTGAGGGCATATAGCCTGGTATGGTTCTCCCCCATGGTAAAGGGCATGTGGCCTGGTATGGTTCTCCCCCCATGGTGAGGGCATGTGGCCTGGTATGGTTCTCCCCCCATGGTGAGGGCATATGGCCTGGTATGGTTCCCCCACATGGTAAAGGGCATGTGGTCTAGTATGGTTCCCCCCATGTTGAGGGCATGTGGCCTGGTATGGTTCTCCCCCATGGTGTGGGCAAGTGACCTGGTATGGTTCTCCCCCCATGGTGAGGGCATGTGGCCTGGTATGGTTCTCCCCCCATGGTGAGGGCATATGGCCTGGTATGGTTCTCCCACATGGTAAAGGGCATGTGGTCTAGTATGGTTCCCCCCATGTTGAGGGCATGTGGCCTGGTATGGTTCTCCCCCATGGTGAGGGCAAGTGACCTGGTATGGTTCTCCCCCCATGGTGAGGGCATGTGGCCTGGTATGGTTCTCCCCCCATGGTAAGGGCATATGGCAAGGTATGGTTCTCCCACATGGCATAGGGCATGTGGTCTAGTATGGTTCCCCCCATGTTGAGGGCATGTGGCATGGTATGGTTCCCCCCCCCCCCCATGGTAAAGGACATGTGGCCTTGTGTGGTTCTCCCCCATGTAGAGGGCATGTGGCCTGGTATGGTTCTCCCCCCCCATGGTGAGGGCATGTGGCCTGGTATGGTCCCACCCCCAATGGTAAGGGCATGTGACCTGGTATGGTTCCCCTCCATGGTGAGGGCATGTGGCAGGGTATGGTTCCCCCTCCATGGTGAGGGCATGTGGCATGGTATGGTTCTCCCACATGGTAAAGGGCATGTGGTCTAGTATGGTTCCCCCCATGTTGAGGGCATGTGGCCTGGTATGGTTCTCCCCCCATGGTGAGGGCAAGTGACCTGGTATGGTTCTCCCCCCATGGTGAGGGCATGTGGCCTGGTATGGTTCCCCCCATGGTGAGGGCATATGGCCTGGTATGGTTCTCCCCCATGGTAAAGGGCATGTGGCCTGGTATGATTCTCCCCCCATGGTGAGGGCATGTGGCCTGGTATGTTTCTCCCCCCATGGTGAGGGCATATGGCCTGGTATGGTTCTCGCTCATGGTAAAGGGCATGTGGCCTGGTATGGTTCTCCCCCCATGGTGAGGGCATGTGGCCTGGTATGGTTCTCCCCCCATGGTGAGGGCATATGGCAAGGTATGGTTATCCCACATGGTATAGGGCATGTGGTCCAGTATGGTTCCCCCCATGTTGAGGGCATGTGGCATGGTATGGTTCTCCCCCCCCATGGTAAAGGGCATGTGGCCTTGTATGGTTCTCCCCCATGTAGAGGGCATGTGGCCTGGTATGGTTCTCCCCCCCCATGGTGAGGGCATGTGGCCTGGTATGGTCCCACCCCCAATGGTGAGGGCATGTGACCTGGTATGGTTCCCCTCCATGGTGAGGGCATTAGGCCTGGTATGGTTCCCCCCCATGGTGAGGGCATGTGGCCTGGTATGGTTCCCCCCCATGGTGAGGGCATGTGGCCTGGTATGGTTCCCCCCCATGGTGAGGGCATGTGGCCTGGTATGGTTCCCTCCCGTGGTGAGGGCATGTGGCCTGGTATGGTTCCCCTCCATGGTGAGGGCATGTGGCCTGGTATGGTTCCCCTCCATGGTGAGGGCATGTGGCCTGGTATGGTTCCCCTCCATGGTGAGGGCATGTGGCCTGGTATGGTTCTCCCCCCATGGTGAGGGCATATGGCAAGGTATGGTTCTCCCACATGGTATAGGGCATGTGGTCCAGTATGGTTCCCCCCATGTTGAGGGCATGTGGCATGGTATGGTTCCCCCCCCATGGTAAAGGGCATGTGGCCTTGTATGGTTCTCCCCCATGTAGAGGGCATGTGGCCTGGTATGGTTCTCCCCCCCCATGGTGAGGGCATGTGGCCTGGTATGGTCCCACCCCCAATGGTGAGGGCATGTGACCTGGTATGGTTCCCCTCCATGGTGAGGGCATGTGGCCTGGTATGGTTCCCCCCATGGTGAGGGCATGTGGCCTGGTATGGTTCCCCCCCATGGTGAGGGCATGTGGCCTGGTATGGTTCCCCTCCATGGTGAGGGCATGTGGCCTGGTATGGTTCCCCTCCATGGTGAGGGCATGTGGCCTGGTATGGTTCCCCTCCATGGAGAGGGCATGTGGCCTGGTATGGTTCTCCCCCCATGGTGAGGGCATATGGCAAGGTATGGTTCTCCCACATGGTATAGGGCATGTGGTCCAGTATGGTTCCCCCCATGTTGAGGGCATGTGGCATGGTATGGTTCTCCCCCCCCCCATGGTAAAGGGCATGTGGCCTTGTATGGTTCTCCCCCATGTAGAGGGCATGTGGCCTGGTATAGTTCTCCCCCCCATGGTGAGGGCATGTGGCCTGGTATGCCCCCCCGCCCCCCTAATGGTGAGGGCATGTGACCTGGTATGGTTCCCCTCCATGGTGAGGGCATATGGCCTGGTATGGTTCCCCCCCATGGTGAGGGCACGTGGCCTGGTATGGTTCCCCCCCCATGGTGAGGGCATGTGGCCTGGTATGGTTCCCCTCCATGGTGAGGGCACGTGGCTTGGTATGGTTCCCCCCCATGGTGAGGGCATGTGACCTGGTATGGTTCCCCTCCATGGTGAGGGCATGTGACCTGGTATGGTTCCCCCCCATGGTGAGGGCATGTGGCCTGGTATGGTTCCCCCCCATGGTGAGGGCATGTGGCCTGGTATGGTTCCCCCCCATGGTGAGGGCATGTGGCCTGGTATGGTTCCCTCCCGTGGTGAGGGCATGTGGCCTGGTATGGTTCCCCTCCATGGTGAGGGCATGTGGCCTGGTATGGTTCCCCTCCATGGTGAGGGCATGTGGCCTGGTATGGTTCCCCTCCATGGTGAGGGCATGTGGCCTGGTATGGTTCTCCCCCCATGGTGAGGGCATATGGCAAGGTATGGTTCTCCCACATGGTATAGGGCATGTGGTCCAGTATGGTTCCCCCCATGTTGAGGGCATGTGGCATGGTATGGTTCCCCCCCCATGGTAAAGGGCATGTGGCCTTGTATGGTTCTCCCCCATGTAGAGGGCATGTGGCCTGGTATGGTTCTCCCCCCCCCATGGTGAGGGCATGTGGCCTGGTATGGTCCCACCCCCAATGGTGAGGGCATGTGACCTGGTATGGTTCCCCTCCATGGTGAGGGCATGTGGCCTGGTATGGTTCCCCCCATGGTGAGGGCATGTGGCCTGGTATGGTTCCCCCCCATGGTGAGGGCATGTGGCCTGGTATGGTTCCCCTCCATGGTGAGGGCATGTGGCCTGGTATGGTTCCCCTCCATGGTGAGGGCATGTGGCCTGGTATGGTTCCCCTCCATGGAGAGGGCATGTGGCCTGGTATGGTTCTCCCCCCATGGTGAGGGCATATGGCAAGGTATGGTTCTCCCACATGGTATAGGGCATGTGGTCCAGTATGGTTCCCCCCATGTTGAGGGCATGTGGCATGGTAAGGTTCCCCCCCCCCCCCATGGTAAAGGGCATGTGGCCTTGTATGGTTCTCCCCCATGTAGAGGGCATGTGGCCTGGTATAGTTCTCCCCCCCATGGTGAGGGCATGTGGCCTGGTATGCCCCCCCCCTAATGGTGAGGGCATGTGACCTGGTATGGTTCCCCTCCATGGTGAGGGCATATGGCCTGGTATGGTTCCCCCCCATGGTGAGGGCATGTGGCCTGGTATGGTTCAAACAGAAAAAGAAGGAGGGCGCACTAACCTAGTGCATTACCACTAATAAACTTTATTGCAGCATAAAAACAGCAAAGATTATACTCACAAACGAGCTATCGAAACCAGCTTTAAAAAAGGGCGCAAGTGCGCTGTTCTATGGATCGACACACCAGGACCTATTGCCAAGAGGATCAGACCGGTGCAAATGGCCAATGGCTAACGCGTTTCAGGGGAGCACCCCCTTCTTCAGAGCCTGAACGGGCAATGGTTGGTCTCTTTGTTTTATGCCTGGTATGGTTCCCCTCCATGGTGAGGGCACGTGGCCTGGTATGGTTCCCCCCCATGGTGAGGGCACGTGGCCTGGTATGGTTCCCCCCCATGGTGAGGGCATGTGACCTGGTATGGTTCCCCTCCATGGTGAGGGCATGTGACCTGGTATGGTTCCCCCCCATGGTGAGGGCATGTGACCTGGTATGGTTCCCCTCCATGGTGAGGGCATGTGACCTGGTATGGTTCCCCCCCCATGGTGAGGGTACAGAGATGACCATTTCCAGAGTTTATTTTACTGGATACAATGTTATGTACAGCAAATAAAATATTAAATGGACAGTTCTTATTGTAATCCAAATAAAACAGATTAATAATATTTTCCTTTTCTGCGTCCTCCCCCCCAGTCCATGCAACATTGACGATTTCCAGGTTTTATTTTATTGGATATAATTATAATAAAGAAAATAAAATGATATTAAATCAATAGTTTCCCTTTTGTTTTATTGTAATCTAATTATCAAAGATGATGATCTTTTTTTGTTTTCCTCGTCCCCGGTATGCACGACGCTGACAGTTTTCAGGTTTTATTTTATCGGATACAATGTTGTGTACAACAAATAAAATTCTATTCAATTAACGGTTCCTATTTGGTTTATTGTAATCCAATTATATTCGATTATTACTATTATTTTCCTAGTTTCTCTGGTCTGTGTGGGGCTGACAATTGGTTGTATTTTATTGGATACAATGTTATGTACGGCAATCACAATCATAAGTGAAAAGTTCCTCTTTTTTTTATTGTGATCAATTGTAAAAGATTATTAATGTTATTATTATTTTCCTCGCCTGCTTCCTCCTCCCGGGTCCGTGTAGCGTGTAATCATTTCTGTTTATATTTTATTGGATAAAATGTTATATATCACAAATATAATATAAAGTTAATTGATCCTCCTTAATTTTATTGTAATTAATTAAAATATATTAATACTTCTTCACCTGCGTTCTCATCCCTGGTCTGCACAGCGCTGACCATTTTCAGGTTCTATTTTTATTGGATACAATGTTATATATAGTATTTCACAAAAGTAAGTACACCCCTCAGTGACATTTGTGTAAATCTTTTCTTCTATCTTTTCATGTGACAACACTGAAGAAATGACACTTGTCTACAATGTAAAGTAGTGAGTGTACAGCTTGTATAACAGTGTAAATTTGCTGTCCCCTCAAAATAACTCAACACACAGCCATTAATGTCTAAACCGCTGGCAACAAAAGTCAGTACACCCCTAAGTGAAAATCTCCAAATTGGCCCAATTTGCCATTTTCCCTCCCCGGTGTCATGTGACTCGTTAGTGTTACAAGGTCTCAGGTGTGAATGGGGAGCAGGTGTGTTAAATTTGGTGTTATCGCTCTCACTCTCATACTGGTCACTGGAAGTACAACAAGGCACCTCATGGCAAAGAACTCTCTGAGGATCTGAAAAAAAAATTGTTGCTGTACATAAAGATGGCCTAGGCTATAAGAAGATTTCCAAGACCCTGAAACTGAGCTGCAGCACGGTGGCCAAGACCATACAGCGGTATAACAGGACAGGTTCCCCTCAGAACAGGCCTCGCCATGGTCCACCAAAGAAGTTGAGGTCACGTGATCAGCGTCATATCCAGAGGTTGTCTTTGGGAAATAGACATATGAGTGCTGCCAGCATTGCTGCAGAGGTTGTAGGGGTGGGGGGGTCAGCCTGTCAGTGCTCAGACCATACGCCGCACACTGCATCAAATTGGTCTGCATGGCTGTCATCCCAGAAGGAAGCCTCTTCTAAAGATGATGCACAAGAAAGACCGCAAACAGTTTGCTGAAGACAAGCAGACTAATGACATGGATTACTGGAACCATGTCCTGTGGTCTGATGAGACCAAGATAAACGTATTTGGTTCAGATGGTGACAAGCGTGTGTGGGGGCAACCAGGTGAGGAGGACAAAGACAAGTGTGTCTTGTCTACAGTCAAGCATGGTGGTGGGAGTGTCATGGTCTGGGGGTACATGAGTGCTGCCGGCACTGGGGGGCTACAGATCATTGAGGGGACCATAAATGCCAACATGTACTGTGACCTACTGAAGCAGAGCATGATCCCCTCCCTTCAGAGACTGGGCCGCAGGGCAGTATTCCAACATGATAACCACTCCAAACACACCTCCAAGACCACCACTGCCTTGCTAAAGAAGCTGAGGGTAAAGGTGATGGACTGGCCAAGCATGTCTCCAGACCTAAACCCTATTGATCATCTGTGGGACATCCTCAAACGGAAGGTGGAGGAGCGCAAGGTCTCTAACATCCACCAGCTCTGTGATGTCATCATGGAGGAGGGGAAGAGGACTCCAGTGACAACCTGTGAAGCTCTGGTGACCTCCATGCCCAAGAGGGTTAAGGCAGAGATACTGTACATGTAATATTAAGTGAATAGTCCCTCTTTATTGTAATCAATTATAATAAATTATTATTATTTTCCTCACCTGCGTCCTCCTGTACAGTCCGTACAGCGATGATCTGGACTGTATATAATATACTCCTGACCCCTGCACTCTATACACAGGGTTGTATATGATGTACTCCTGACCACTACACTCTATACACTGGGCTGTATGTGATATACTCCTGACCCCTGCACTCTATACACAGGGTTGTATATGATGTACTCCTGACCCCTGCACTCTATACACTAGGCTGTATATGATATACTTCTGACCCCTGCACTCTATACACAGGGTTGTATATTATATACTCCTGACCCCTGCACTCTATACACTAAGCTGTATATGATATACTCCTGACCACTGCCCTCTATACACAGGGCTGTATATGATATACTCCTGACCCCTGCACTCTATACACTAAGCTGTATATGATATACTCCTGACCACTGCCCTCTATACACAGGGCTGTATATGATATACTCCTGACCCCTGCACTCTATACACTGAGCTGTATATGATATACTCCCGACCACTGCACTCTATACACTGTGCTGAGGTTTGTGTGTGTCTGTCACGTAGGAGTCATTGTGCTGAGGTTTGTGTGTGTCTGTCATGTAGGACTCATTGTGCTGAGGTTTATGTGTGTCTGTCATGTAGGAGTCATTGTGCTGAGGTTCGTGTGTGTCTGTCATTTAGGAGTCATTGTGCTGAGGTTTGTGTGTGTCTGTCATGTAGGAGTCATTGTGCTGAGGTTCGTGTGTGTCTGTCATGTAGGACTCATTGTGCTGAGGTTTATGTGTGTCTGTCATGTAGAGGTCATTGTGCTGAGGTTTATGTGTGTCTGTCATGTAGGAGTTATTGTGCTGAGGTTTATGTGTGTCTGTCATGTAGGAGTCATTGTGCTGAGGTTTATGTGTGTCTGTCATGTAGGACTCATTGTGCTGAGGTTTATGTGTGTCTGTCATGTAGAGGTCATTGTGCTGAGGTTTATGTGTGTCTGTCATGTAGGAGTTATTGTGCTGAGGTTTATGTGTGTCTGTCATGTAGGAATCATTGTGCCGAGGTTTATGTGTGTCTTTCATGTAGGAGTCATTGTGCTGAGGTTTATGTGTGTCTGTCATGTAGGAGTTATTGTGCTGAGGTTTATGTGTGTCTGTCATGTAGGAGTTATTGTGCTGAGGTTTATGTGTGTCTGTCATGTAGGAGTCATTGTGCTGGGGTTTGTGTGTGTCTGTCATGTAGGAGCAGGGGCGGACTGACCATTGAGCGATTAGGGCACTGCCCGAGGGCCCTGGGCCACTAGGGGGCCCCATCAGGGTTGCCAGCCTCAGTAAAACCAGGGACAGTATGTATAAATCTGTGTTTTTTTTACATCTGTCTGTGTATACTGTGTGTACATGTATGTGTATACTGTGTGATTGTATACTGTGTGTGTGTATACTGTGTGGCCCCATACTCTCTGATTGCCTGGGGGCCCCATAATCTCCTATTGCCCGGGGGCCCCATAATCTCCTATTGCCCGGGGGCCCCATGAGTTATCAGTCCGCCCCTGTGTAGGAGTCATTGTGCCGAGGTTTATGTATGTCTGTCATGTAGGAGTCATTATGCTGAGGTTTATGTGTGTCTGTCATGTAGGAGTCATTGTGCTGAGGTTTGTGTGTGTCTGTCATGTAGGAGTCATTGTGCTGAGGTTCGTGTGTGACTGTCATGTAGGACTCATTGTGCTGAGGTTTATGTGTGTCTGTCATGTAGGAGTCATTGTGCTGAGGTTCGTGTGTGTCTGTCATGTAGGAGTCATTGTGCTGAGGTTCGTGTGTGTCTGTCATGTAGGAGTCATTGTGCTGAGGTTTATGTGTGTCTGTCATGTAGGAGTCATTGTGCTGAGGTTTATGTGTGTCTTTCATGTAGAGGTCATTGTGCTGAGGTTTATGTGTGTCTGTCATGTAGGAGTCATTGTGCTGAGGTTTATGTGTCTGTCATGTAGGAGTCATTGTGCTGAGGTTTATGTGTGTCTGTCATGTAGGAGTCATTGTGCTGAGGTTTATGTGTGTCTTTCATGTAGAGGTCATTGTGCTGAGGTTTATGTGTGTCTTTCATGTAGAGGTCATTGTGCTGAGGTTTATGTGTGTCTATCATGTAGGAGTCATTGTGCTGAGGTTCGTGTGTGTCTGTCATGTAGGAGTAATTGTGCTGAGGTTTATGTGTGTCTGTCATGTAGGACTCATTGTGCTGAGGTTTATGTGTGTCTGTCATGTAGGAGTCATTGTGCTGGGGTTTGTGTGTGTCTGTCATGTAGGAGTTATTGTGCTGAGGTTTATGTGTGTCTGTCATGTAGGAGTCATTGTGCTGGGGTTTGTGTGTGTCTGTCATGTAGGAGTAATTGTGCTGAGGTTTATGTGTGTCTGTCATGTAGGAGTTATTGTGCTGAGGTTTATGTGTGTCTGTCATGTAGGAGTCATTGTGCTGGGGTTTGTGTGCGTCTGTCATGTAGCAGTCATTGTGCTGAGGTTTGTGTGTGTCTGTCATGTAGGAGTCGTTGTGCTGAGGTTTATGTGTGTCTGTCATGTAGGAGTCATTGTGCTGAGGTTTATGTGTGTCTGTCATGTTGGAGTCATTGTGCTGAGGTTTGGGTGTGTCTGTCATGTAGGAGTCATTGTGCTGAGGTTTATGTGTGTCTGTCAATTAGGAGTCATTGTGCTGAGGTTTATGTGTGTCTGTCATGTAGAGGTCATTGTGCTGAGGTTTATGTGTGTCTGTCATGTAGGAGTCATTGTGCTGAGGTTTATGTGTGTCTGTCAGACTCTAGCACAGTCACTAAAGCATATTATTGGATACAAGAACTGTGGCACATCATTCAGCACACAGTCCGCTCACGGTTCAAGCCCCTCCCACCAACTTTTCATGGTGGCATCCTGCGTGTGCACCTACTTCCTCCCCTCTGGGTGCCCCTTCAAATATTACTTATAGCGCTGCCTCCCAGGGGCCCACCCACGGCATCAGGAGAGGAGTACTGAGGCAGCACCCTGCTGACCCCTCCCACTGGCCATGATTGGCCCGCATTGCGTAGAGAAGCACAGAGGTGATGACATCACAGGGTCTAAAAGTTTGTCATGAAAACAAAAAAGTTTTATTAAAAAAAATCTCATTAGTGCAAGGAAGGCAAATGGAAGCAGACAAAACGTTCAATCTCAGACAATCTCCAAGACGTTCGTTCAGCATTTCCTAAATCGGCTTTCATGAACATGAATCCCCGGTGATCCCGCCATGAAGGTCCTCATTTAGGCACTTCCAGCTGTGGGGGTGACAGCGCTTTGTCCCCGTCTCCTTATCGTGTCTCCAGCATTGTTGCCAGAGTTGATCCCATTATTCTTGTGGGTGGCAAATTCAGACTTCCAGTCCAATGACCCCTCCACTTGTAGGCAGGTGCAGTCACCTCTTCCTCCACTAGGTGGCTCTGCTCCAGAATGTAGTGTCTGGTTACAGGAGATCGTGTCATCAGGTGTTAGGCCCCTTTTAGTCAGCGCCCTCCTGTGGTGATGTCATGGGTGAGTCACTGCCCACTTTGGGAGGAGCCCAAGTGCAGTTGGGACATGTGAGCCAAACACCCCACACCTTAACAGATGTCGCCAGCAAGTGGAGGCCCTGGACAGGGCTGGAGGTGGGGGAGGAGTAGACCTTCACCCAGGATGTTTTTTACATTTTTTAAATATTCTTTACATTAATAATAGCCCTGGGGGGGGGGGCTTTGGTGAAATATCAGGGGTTCTAACAGACCCCTGATGTCTCACTTCTGAAACAGAGAAAGTGATTGAGGACACAAACCTCCAATCCTATCTCTGCAGCCTCAGCTGCTATGGAATGAATGATCAGGAAGCCCTCTATACAGAGGCTTCCTGTTCATTCATAAACTAAAGCATAGTAAACAGAGGGGGTCAAAGCAACAGATAAAGGGGGTCCTGGATAGGAGAGGGGGTGACTGAAGCAGCGGAGGGGGGCAAATCCATGGAACTGATCCCCCTGTGGCTCCCCTGCAGCAGCTGACAGTCAGCAGAAGAGGGGGGGGGGGAGCCAGCTGTGCTGCAGGGAAAATGGAACTGCCTGCATCAAAAAGCTACCCAGGCCGACTTGTTGAACTTCTGGAGCCTGGGCCCTATACAGGGGGGCTGGTGCTACCCCCTTATCAATGTCTTTGTGCTGGGCTATATATGGCATACCCCTGGGTGGGAGACAAAGCAACAGATAAAGGGAACACCGGACAGGAGAGGGGGTGATTGAAGTGGTGGAGGGGGAGTCATTCTCTGAAACCAATCCCCCTGTGGCTCCCCTGCAGCAGCTGACAGTCAGCAGGAGTGGGAGGAGGAAGAGAAGCCAGCTGTGCTGCAGGGAAAAGGGAAATGCCTGCATCATTTAGCCGCCCAGGCCCACCCCTGTTGAACTAATAGGGCCCAGGCCCTATACAGGGGGGCTGGTGCTACCCCCTTATCAGCGTATCTGTGCTGGGCTTTACATATGGCATACTCCTGAGGGGGGATATAGCAGCAGATGAATGGGGAACCTAGACAGGAGAGGGGGTGGCTGAAGTGACAGAGGGGGAGCCATTCCCTGAAACTGATCCCCCCGTGGCTCCCCTGCAGCAGCTGACAGTCAGCAGGAGGGGGAGGAGAAGAAGCCAGCAGTGCTGCAGGGAAAGGGGAATTGCCTGCACCATAAAGCTGCCTGGGCCCCCCTGTAGTAAACATGAAGTGGGTGAAGGGGGTCAAAGCAGCAGATAAAGGGGACAGGAGAGGGGGAGGTTAAAGTGGTGGAGGGGGACCAAACCTATCCCCCTGTAGCTCCCCTGCAGCAGCTGACAGTCAGCAAGAGGGGGAAGAGGAGAGGCCAGCTGTGCTGCAAGAAAAGGGCTCTGCCTGCACCATAAAGCTGACTGTGCCCCCCTTGTTGAACTGATGGGGCCCGGGCCTTATACAGGAGTGCCCTTATTAGCAACCCTGACCATAAGGAAACCCATCCTGGGAAATGCCATGCAGCCATCACTGGAGTGCATTTAGATTGGAAAAGGTAGCAAATAGTCTGCAGTTGAGCAGCACTGGGATATAATGAAACATGAACTAAAGGGGAAGTCCACATTCATATCACAAAGTTTATAGGAGAGACCAGTTGTGGTGAACATCTACATTAAGCACGAGTTACATCCACGATTTTCTCACTCTTGTACAATTTTCCTGGTATCTCCACGACGGTGATGGGTCAAAGTCCCGGGGACGTCTTGTTCCTGCTTTTCCTTTTGCATATTTTCCCTTTCCTGAACAGCTTGGCCAGCCTGTTGCGGATCTGCTTGGTTTTAATCCCATAGATTAAGGGGTTAATAACGGGAGGGAGTAGAAGGTAGATATTTCCAAACAGGATATGCAGGTTGGGAATCGGACCGTTGGGAACCCGGTGCATCACAGAAAGACCGATGAGGGGAATGTAGTAAACGAGGACGGCACATATGTGGGCGGCACAGGTACTGATGGCCTTCAGACTGGACTCCTTCACCAGACAAACAGCCTCCTTTATAATCAGCAGGTAGGAGATGGAGATGAACAGCGAGTCAATGCCCATGATGGAGGCGATGACGAACATTCCGTAGATGATGTTCACTTTTATATCGCCGCAGGCCAACTTCATGACGTCCTGGTGGAGGCAGTAGGAATGTGTCAAGCGATTGCTCCACCAATAGGGCAGCCGCTTGATAATCAGGGGAATGGGGATCATCACCGCCAACCCTCTGGCCAGGTTGACCAGGGAGATCTTCGTAATGTTCTGGTGGGTTAAAATGGCAGTATACCGGAGAGGGTGGCAGATGGCCACGTATCGGTCTACGGCCATGGCCACTAGTATCCCAGACTCCAGGGCGGACAGGAAATGGAGGAAGAACATTTGAGCCAGGCAGGCATCAAAGGTGATGTTCTTGCGGGCAAACCAGACAATGTTCAGCATCTGGGGCATGACGGCGGTGGCGATCAGGAGCTCTATCACTGAAAGCATGAAGAGGAAGATGTACATGGGCTCATGAAGTTCCTGCTCCACCCTAATGATATAAATGAGGGTGGCATTCCCGAGGACCGCCACCATATACATCGAGAGGAAGAGCAATCCAAACCAGAAATTCAAGTCTTCTAGGTACGGGAGGCCACCGAGGGTGAAATTACTGATATGGCTACACGTTGAGTTGTTTGTCTCCGTCATGACCTGGATCACAGAAGCTGCATCTTGTCCTGCAACAAGAATGACATAATGCCCATTATGAGGGGTTCCCAACATCCCTGTGCTAATATCCCAGGTCTGTACACCCGCTGTGCCCATTAAAAGGGATACCCGCCATCTCAATGCAGAGTTCCCGGGTCTGTACATGTGCCGTTCCCATTATGAGAGGTTCCCACCATCCCTGTCCTGAGTTTTCGGGTCTGCAAACCTGCTGTGCCCATTATGAGGGGTTCCCACCATCCCTGTGCTGAGTTCCCGGGTCTGTACACCCGCTGTGCCCATTATGAGGGGTTCCCACCATCCCTGTGCTGAGTTCCCAGGTCTGTACACCTGATGTGCCCATTATGAGAGGTTCCCACCATCCCTGTGCTGAGTTCCCGGGTCTGTACACCCGCTGTGCCCATTATGAGGGGTTCCCACCATCCCTGTGCTGAGTTCCCTGGTCTGTACACCCGATGTGCCCATTATGAGGGGTTCCCACCATCCCTGTGCTGAGTTCCCGGGTCTGTACACCTGCTGTGCCCATTATGAGGGGTTCTCACCATCCCTGTACTGAGTTCCCTGGTCTGTACACCCGCTGTGCCCATTATGAGGGGTTCCCACCATCCCTGTGCTGAGTTCCCGGGTCTGTACACCCGCTGTGCCCATTATGAGGGGTTCCCACCATCCCTGTGCTGAGTTCCCGGGTCTGTACACCCGCTGTGCCCATTATGAGAGGTTCCCACCATCCCCGTGCTGAGTTCCTGGGTCTGTACACTCGCTGTGCCCATTATGAGGGGTTCCCACCATCCCTGTGCTGAGTTCCCGGGTCTGTACACCCGCTGTGCCCATTATGAGGGGTTCCCACCATCCCTGTGCTGAGTTCCCGGGTCTGTACACCCGCTGTGCCCATTATGAGGGGTTAATTTTGTTTATTGAAAAATCTTACAAACGACAACTTATATACAATAAAACCATAATAAATAAATAAAACATATTTACAAAATAATTGAATTTGATAATACAAAACAAGAACATAATAAATGGTACAAACCAAATTGCGCACAACACAATCCCTACGGGGAGAGCCAGACTAAGGAACGTCACCGTCACCATGCATGGAGCCTTTTATCAAAAATATATTTCATCTTGAAAATCTAGGGGAGTGAATCAAGAATACAAAGAAAAGCCGCACACCCCGAGATCAACAGGCAGCAGCTACAGAGTCCTGATATTCCTCTACGCCCTTATCCAGACCTCCTGCTGCCACCTGCCTTTCTCAAGACCCCAAATCTTCCCAACCTCACCCAGAATGTCCTGCACCACTACTTCGACAGGGAGGATTTTACCCCGTAAGGATACCTGACACCGTGCACTCCACGTGAAATAACGGACTACCAGACTAACTAAAAAAAGTGTTTCCAAATCATAATCCCGACGAGTCTGGAATGCCCCATACACCCACTCTGCATAACTCATATGGGGGAGGAAGGGTATACTCAGAGCCCTCCCAACCCTCTTGTACACCTCTATATTAAAAGGGCATTGAAGTAGAAAGTGATCCATGGACTCCACCACTCCTCCACACTCCACTCTCGGGCAGCCCCGATCACTCATGGAAAGAAACTTCAAGTTGCCCTTCACATATAGTTTTCCATGAAAGGCAAGCCAAGCCTGATCCCTAAACTTTATTGGGATTCTCTCCAAATTAATCAATCGCAAACCCACCCCCAAAACCAGGCTTGGGCAATCCCTCAAGGCCAGTGGCTCGCAAAAAGCAGAGCTCATGATCCGCTTCTCAAGAAGTTTCCTTGGAAGAGATTTGACTTCTCCTGCTGTAACTTGCCACTGCCGAAGCATTTTCAAACACGGGGCAACATAAGCCGGGAGCTGTTCATGCCTGACCCTCAGGCTTTTCACTGGCCCACCATTTTCCCAGTCTCGCAGAAAGGGCCTAAACCAGGACTGGAAAATACCAACCCACCAGGCGGTCTCTCTGCCAACATGTTACCAAGATTGTACTTCACAAACATTAGAGAGAAAAAGACTACATGGTTGACCATCCCTAGACCACCCTCCCGCCTAGGAAAGTAAGTCACATTCCTTTTGACAAGGTTTATTCTGTTCCCCCATAATAGCTGGAAGAAACAACTATAGATCCTGGTATAGAGAGAAACTGGCAAAACGCAAACAAAACTGACATACAAAAAAATCAGGATCAGGTAAGTCTTGATCAGATCAACCTTTTCCCTCAAGGAAAGCTGCCAACCTTTCCAGCTTGCCACCTTGGCATTGGCATTCTCCAGCCTGTTCACCCAATTTGCATGACCATAGTCACCTGGGCCGATTTCAATGCCTAGAACTCAAATTTTTTGTTGGGGCTCCGGGAAGTCATCCGGGAGAACAAAGCTCTCACCTTCCACACCCATCCAGAAAGCTTCACACTTGTCCTGGTTGACCTTTGAACCTGATTCCTCTGCATACTGCCCTATCACTGAGACCACCTCCTGCGCCTCCGCAGTCCCAGAGATAAAAACAGAAACATCATCAGCATAGGCCACAACCTTCAAAGGAGGCTCACCAGCGATGCCCAAAGGTACCCCACACAATGGTCCACTCTCTAGCCTTCTAATGAAGGGGTTGATTGCAAACACATATAGCAGAGGACTCAATGGACACCCCTGACGCACACCCGAGCCGACCGCAAAGGGCTGCCCGACCCAACCATTAACCAGAGGAAAGCTTTCAGCCCCTTTGTACAAAATCTTGAGCCAATCAATGAAACCCCCCTCCAGGCCATATTTGTCAAGAAGGAGCCACAAGTACTCATGATTAACCCCATCAAAGGCCTTAGCCTGATCCAATGTCAGCAAAAATGTACCCCAACCAGCAGCCCTACAACGCTCCAAGGCCTCCCGGACAGCTAACACCGCTGAGAAAGTGCTTCTACCTTGGACCGAACAGTGCTGGTGGCGGGATAACAAACTGCCTGCAACTGGTGATAATCGCCAGAAGAAAATCTTTGCCAGTATCTTCCTATTGACATTAAGAAGGCTAATGGGGCGCCAATTCCCAATCATGGAAGGATCTTTACCCTTTGACAGAAGGATCACTGCAGATTGCCTCATGGAGGGAGGGAGAGAACCCTCATTCAAACAGCCATTAAAAACCTCCGCAAGGTAGGGAGCCAGGATCGTCTTAAAATATTTATAGAACTCGGATGCCAAACCATCTGGCTCTGGCGTTTTCTTGATGGATAGTTTATCAATAGCCTGGATTACCTCATCTGCAGTGATTTCATCTGTCAAATTCATCAAAGGAACATTACTTTCCAGTCCTGGTGTAGAGTCCAAAAAACCCAACATCCTTGTCCGATCAAGGTTCCTTTCTCCCAGGAGATCGGCATAGTATGACCTGACAACCTCCAGGATCCCTGACCTAGACTTCGTCAGAGAGCCCGTACTGTCCCTCAGGCCATTGACCGTCTTAACTGCTAGGCTCTGTTTACAGTTCTGGTAAGGGTCAGGCGAATGGTATTTCCTGTAATCCCTCTCCTGAACCAAAGAGGCGTGCCGGTCATATAGATGTCTCCTAAGGAGGAGCTTCACCTCAGAGATTGCCCCAGAATCTTCTCCATTCGAAACAAGGCGATCAAGTTTCCTCCGCAAACGCTGGTAGGTGATATACTTATCTTGCTGCTTCTTTCTTCCTATGGCCTTGAAAAGCCCAACAGTCCGCTGTTTAACAAGCTCCCACCATTCTGACTTGCTGTTACAAAAGTCTAGGATCGTTACCTGTGCTTGAAAAAAATCCTCAAAGGATTGTCTTACTCTCTCGTCTTCCAGGAGGGCCAAATTCAATCTCCAGATACCCCTCCCCCTAGGTGGCATGTCTGAGGCATTCAGAGTCACAGATAGAATACAGTGATCAGAAAACTCCACTGCCCGACACACAGGTGCCGAAAAAGCGGAGTCTCCCTTTAAAAAAAAAACCTATCTATCCTACTCTGACTACTACCTCGCTGAAAAGTGAACCCCGTGCTGTCTGGGCAGCGCTTAATGTGCGCATCTACCAGACCTGCTTCCCTAACTATCGCATTAAGAAAAAGGGTGTCATAGCCCAGCTTATCTCTGAAACCTCTCCTGTCTTTAGACCTAGTAATGGTGTTGAAATCACCTCCAAAGATAACCTGCTGGGCCGTAAAAAGAAAAGGCTTAATCTTTGTAAAGAGGCATTTCTTGTCCCACTTCGTCTGGGGACCATAGACGTTAATCAGGCGCAAGTCCTGCCCCTTCACAGAGACGTCTAAGACCATGTATCTCCCTATCTCTACCTCAATTACCCGCTGGCACGTTACCATACCAGAAAAAAGGACTGCAACTCCGCTGTAAGGCTCGGCCGCAAGAGACCAAAATGAGGGACCACGTCTCCACTCCTTCTTTGCCAGATGTATATCGGCCAGACTACTCAGATGGGTTTCTTGCAAAAACAAAATGTCAGCATCAAAATCGCTGAGCAAAAATAAGGCCATATGACGAGCACTTACTGGTCTTAAGCTGGCAACATTAATGGTTGCCACTTTTAATGGAGTGGGAACTGTGATTAGGGTTGTTAAGGCAGCCGTTTCTTAGCCTGACTACTTCCTCTTCCTGGAGAACCAGCGCGCTTCATTGCACCCTGGCACTCATCATCCATAGAGGATGCTGAACTCAATGAGTCCCATTCATCGTCATTATCTGACAGGACCTTAAACTTATTTTCCAAAGGCAAAACCTTAGGACTTAAGCTAACTGTACCTCTTTTTTTTTTCTTACTTTTGCCCCTCCTCCTTTTATCCTCCAACCACTCCATATCATCCTTGGACAAACCGGAGTCAACAGCCCCCCCACACCTATCCTCCCCTTCACCCCCTCACTCCCCTTATCTACCACCAGGCCAGCCTCTCCACCACCCTCACCACTCCTCTGCACCCCACAATCCTTAACAGGAACCCTGCAGCGTCGACGTAGGGGGGTTGGCACCACACCTGACGCACCTGCCTCAGCACCTCTTGCTGCCTCTGCAATTTTAGAAGACACAGAAGGATTGGACACATTCTCAGTAACTGAAACCTTACATACAGACTGGGAAGACACTGGCACACTAGGTAAACGCACAGACTGGGGAGACACAGACACATTAGGTATTGGCACAGACTGGGGCACCACAGACTGGGGAGACACATTAGGTATTGGCACAGACTCAGATGGACTCACAGGCACCCCAGCTGCTGAGCTCCGTGCATCCTCCATGTCCAGGCGGAAGAACTCTCTCATGAGCTCAGGATTGTTGTGCATTGCCTCAGGACACTGACTGTAAGGATGTCCCACCGCATTGCACAGATTGCTCCTGATGATATTACAATCCTTCGCCAAATCTCCTATACCATGACACAGAGAGCACTTCATCACTGGACAGGAGGATGCAAGATGTCCTTTATCACCACACTTATTGCAGAGCTTTGGCTGGCCTGGATAGAAGATGGTCAGCCTGTCCCTCCCCAGGAAAGCTGAGGATGGCAGATGCTGGACAACATTGTCAACAACCTTTAATTTTAGCTGCACAGACCATCCCCCCATCCATATTCCCCGATCATCTACAATCTTTTTTAGGGGGCTCAGGACGTCTCCATACCTCCTCAACCATACAGATAAATCCCCTTGTGGTATGGATTCATTACGGACCAAACTTGTGACCATTTTAATAGGGGCTGGCGTGATACAAGCTTTGGGACCAGCCCTTTCCAGTCCGGCACACACGTGTTCATACTTCTCCCAAAATATGTCCAAAGACTCCGGACGGATAAAGGACAAATCATATTCATAGGAACCTGCCAGACTGATCAGGGCGAAGATATCTGTGGGTGTAAACCCCATCTGTAGAATCTTATCCACCACTGCCCTCCTATGTGGGGGGATTCCACTGCCTTCCCATTTTAACTGCACAACATTCCTCCTTTTAAACATGGAGGAAGATGAAACATTTTCATGCTCCTTCCCTGCTTGCTGTCCCTTCCCAGATCCTGACACAATCAAACCTGCTGGCAGAGAGTCTGAATCAGCTGGGATTAGCAGAGGCAGGACCCTCCCCCTCCCCCTCCTCTGAACACACAGTTTCTTTCCTGGGATCAATCGCAGTCATGGCTGCTGCAGACTCCTGGAAAGTTGTAGCACTACTGCACCCAGCATCTCCTCCACCATTCACAGGAACAGCCGCTGTGCCTGGTCCAGGCAAAGTCTCTGTATTGTCCATGGACCTCTCTGCAGACTGAAGCTGACAGTTATTAGTAGATGTTGTTGCATGTTGTACATTGTCTATGGGTCTGGGCTGACTGCCTGCAGCACTACAACTCTCAGCAAGCACATTGTCATTAAAGTTCACACCATCCTGCACTCACACTGTACCTGCACCTTGTCTCTCCACAGGTCTTTCTTCCACAGGGCTAGGAACGGCATCCATCTTTTCCTCACCATCCTGGGAAGCCACACCTGGAGGGGATTCAAGTCTATTGATGAAATCCAGCATGGCAGAACCTTCAACCTCCTGCTCAGATGTTCCACATTGCTGGGGAGTGAAGGGGACAGAGGCCTCCACCATTGAGGGCTCAGCAGATGTCTGAGGTGTTGAAGAGCTGGGCTCATCCTCCGGGCCCACTTTCTCACTCTCTGCTGTCTGTAGCTGCATCTCCTCACTGGTCTCCTCACCCTCCATGCAGGAAGCGGCTCCTCTTCTCATCTGGCTGAATCTTTCTTCATTTTTATATTTCTCTTTAAATGCTCCACTATTCTCCTTCAGAGAACTCACCAGTTCTTTCTGCTTCCGCAGAGCTTGTTCCAGGTCTTTCAGCTCAGGCCTCAGAGCCGGTCCTTTCTTGCTGAACACTTTGGCACAAATCTGCTTTTTCTTTTTAAATTCATTTTTTAAAGCTACCAATTTCTCCTCTTCCTTCTCAATCCGCTTCAGCGTTTCAATAACCCTCCGTCTAAAGGCAGACAGGGACTCATCTTTCCTTGGGCCAGGCCCAGTGTCGTCCACAGGCTGAGGCCTATCCAGGGGCCCTCCACCAGGGTCCTCCCCAGATCCTGCATCACTCCTGGGGCAGAGGAGCAACTCTAGCCCCTGGTCTCTGGAAGCACAGGAGCAAAGGAACTAGCAACCTCACACCTCGCTGTCAAGGAGCGGAATGGCAGTTTCCCACCATCCCTGTGCTGAGTTCCCGGGTCTGTACACCCGCTGTGCCCATACCGAGGGGTTCCCACCATCCCTGTGCCGAGTTCCCGGGTCTGTACGCCCGCTGTGCCCATTATGAGGGGTTCTCACCATCCCTGTGCTGAGTTCCCGGGTCTGTACACCCGCTGTGCCCATTATGAGGAGTTGCCACCATCCCTGTGCCGAGTTCCCCCTGAATTCTTTTTCTCATGAAGAATGTTCTGACCTCCTGACTGTCCCTGTTCCAGCTCTCCTCTATAGGAACCTCATTGGAACACACAGCCCCCTCCAGCCTGAGGTCATAGGAGCAAAACCTTCCACCAATATCCATTCACTGATATTTGTTGAAAACTTAACCGGTTTCTACCAATGCAGAAGATGCCGGGTCTGCTCGTTTAATGGCTGTCCACAACTCAAACTTTTGTTTTATCTAGCACGTCTCGTGAGCATACCATAGAGCCCTTCATCACATGCTCTACAGAGGGGGTCTTCTATTTACTTCAATGTCCGTGTGGACTCCAATATGTTGGAAAAACTAAACGACCGCTCTCTGTTCGCCTAAACGAGCATATTACCAACATTAAAAATGGTTTCCTCAAACATTCTGCATCCAAGCATTACCTTTTGTTTCATAACAAGGACCCCACCAAAACAATATTTTTAGGTATTGATAAGTACTGCCCACAATGGAGGGGTAGTTCCCTCGTTAGGAGCATATCGAAGCTTGAAATGTCATGGATCCACAGGTTGAAATGTTATGCCACCTTTGGCCTTAACATCGACGTGGATGTGATTTCCTTTATAGACAACTCTTAAACGAACGAATTAAAGTTTTTTCGATGCTTATGGATTTTTAATTTTTAATTCATTTTATTTTTGCTTATTTTATTTTTATATTATTAATTCATTTTAGCTAATATTGTTTATGTAAAACTGGATGTGAGTTGATGATTGGGACAATTCTATTTAGTAGTCCCTTCCACAGTTTTTTGATTCACCGGGCACCACTAAGATAACCTATTTATCTCTACCCACATCCATTATATATTTATTTAATATTTATCCATTTTTATTCACAGTTCTTAGAACTTGTAGAATATTTGTATATTTGTTTATGCAGCTTTTGAATTTGTTTGAGATCCCCATGTTAAGCTATGGATGTTCTTGTCCATCTATCCCCCTGATGACCACAATCATCATTTGATATTTTATCTATATTAGTGTCCCGGATTCAAGTATTTTGTTGATTGTGTCCATAATTTAAATTCACTTCAACAAATATTTTCTACCCCTGCAGTGTATCTTTAGGTGCTGTTATCTTTTGGTAATTCACTGCGGGTTTATTTTTGCTCTTATCTTTCTTGCCATTATTTTTGCCATATTGCAATAAGGCGGACAAGGCATCGCCAGCCCGCCATGTTAAATTTAATTGTGTCTCTATCCTCAGCTCAGATCGAGGTAATGTATTGTTGTGTATTTAAACATGATGCGTCAGTGCGTCGCCCGTGCCCCAGAAGAAGTCATCCTATGACGAAACGCGTGTCGGGTGGACAGGATGTGCCGACGTCATTGCGTTTGGTCCTCTGAGCTGTGGATCCCCTGGGACAAGGCCATGGCTGGGTGCTTAGCCGAAAGCTGTTTGTTGCTTGCCTTCTGGTAAGCGTGCATTTCTCACGGTGATCAGCACTTATTGGCGACGGAAGATTGCACATATACATCACTATATCTTAGTTGATAATTTGGACTTTGATATCTGATTTTTCATTAAGTCTCACATCCACCTTTGATACTTTGCCATCACATCCTTTTGGACTTTTGTTCATTTAAGTATCCAATTTGTGTTGTCATTTATACATATTTTTTTCACATTCATGTATGTATGTATATATATATATATATATATATATATATATATATATATATATATATATATATATATATATATATATATATATATATATATATATATATATATATTCAATTTATTCAGCACTGGTCCACCACTAGTGGCTTCACTGTCAGTGCAGTTATCTCCTCCTTTTTTTGATGTTATATGCGTGTATCCCATATATTAGTTGCTGCTTTATGTTCACCTACCTTTAGTTTTAATCAATTCTGTCAGGAGCGCGGCATTTTCCTTTTTCCATTAAAAATACAGGAGCGCTGCAAATACCATCATCCACATAGCAGGGAGAACTTCATCCACCCACTCACCCATTCCATCCCTCTATCCTTCATCCATCCATCCATAGACCCAACCAACCACTCACTCATTCCATCCCTCCATCCACCCATAGACCCAACCACCCACTCACCCATTCCATCCATCCTTCATCCAGCCATAGACCAAACCACCCACTCACCCATTCCATCCCTCCATCCACCCATAGACCCAACCACCCACTCATCAATTCCATCCCTCCATCCATAGACCCAATCACCCACTCACCCACTCCATCCCCCCATCCTCCATCCATCCATAGACCCAACTACCCACTCACCCATTCCATCCCCCCATCCTTCATCCATCCATAGACCCAACCACCCACTCACCCATTCCACCCCCCCATCCTTCATCCATAGACACAACCCCCCACTCACCCATTCCATCCATCCTTCATTAAGCCATAGACCCAACCACCCACTCACCCATTCCATCCCTCCATCCACCCATAGACCCAACCACCCACTCATCAATTCCATCCCTCCATCCATAGACCCAACCACCCACTCACCCACTCCATCCCCCCATCCTCCATCCATCCATAGACCCAACCACCCACTCACCCATTCCATCCCTCCATCCATCCATCCATAGACCCATCCACCCACTTATCCATTCCATCCCTCCATCTATAGACTCAACCACCCACTCACCCATTCCATCTATCCATCCATCCATCCATCCATAGACCCAACCACCCACTCACCCATTCCATCCCTCCATCCTTCACCCATCCATAGATCCAACCACTCGCTCACCCATTCCATCCATCCATCGACCCAACCACTTACTCATCCATTCCATCCCTCCATCTATAGACCCAACCACCCACTCACCCATTCCATCTATCCATCCATCCATCCATACATCCATCCATCCATAGACCCAACCCCCCACTCACCCATTCCATCTCTTCATCCTTCATTCATCCATAGACCCAACCACCCACTCCCCTATTCCATCCCCCCATCCTTCATCCATCCATAGACCCAACCGCCCACTCACCCATTCCATCCTTCCATCCATCTACCCAACCACCCACTCACCCATTCCATCCCCCCATACTTCATCCATAGACCCAACCAACCACCCACTCACCCATTACCATCCCCCCATCCATCCATAGACCCAAACCACCCACTCACCCATTCCATTCCTCCATCTTTCATTCATCCATAGACCCAACCACCCACTCACCCATTCCATCCCTCCATCCATCCATAGACCCAACCACCCACTCATCCATTCCATCCCTCCATTCATCCATCCATAGACCCATCCACCCACTCACCCATTACCATCCCCCCATCCATCCATCCATAGACCCAAACCACCCACTCACCCATTCCATTCCTCCTTTGGATAGGGACGATTGTAGACACGCACCCATACTCACTCAGGTTGGACTGGTGTCTTTATTCAACCTTACTAACTATGTAACTATCCTTCACCCATCCATAGATCCAACCACTCACTCACCCATTCCATCCATCGACCCAACCACCCACTCATCCATTTCATCCCTCCATCCATAGACCCAACCACCTGCTCACCCATTGCATCCCTCCATCCTTCATCCATTTATAGATCAAACCACCTAATCACCCATTCCATCCCTCCATCTTTCATCCATCCATAGACCCAACCACCCACTCACCCATTCCATCCCTCCATCCTTCACCCATCCATAGATCCAACCACTCGCTCACCCATTCCATCCATCCATCGACCCAACCACTTACTCATCCATTCCATCCCTCCATCCAAAGACCCAACCACCCGCTTACCCATTGCATCCCTCCATCCTTCACCTATCCATAGATCCAACCACTCACTCACCCATTCCACCCCTCCATCCTTTTACCATCCATAGACCCAACCACCCACTCACCCATTCCATCCATCCATCTATCCATTCATCCATCTTTCCATCAGTCCATTCACCTACTCACTTATCTGTCCATATTTTAATCTGTACCTGCCAACCAGCCATTCACCCATCCAACTGTCCATCAATGTATCCACTTACTCACCCATCCATCCATCTGTCCATCCATTCATCCATCCACCTACTCAATGATCCAAGCACCCATCCGCCCAACTAGCTACACACTCCATCCATCCATCCATCCATCCACACACGCACTCATCACCCCATCCATCCATCTGTTCATATGTACATCCACCTACTTACCCACCAAACCACCCACTGACCCATTCCATCCATCCACCCACCTATTCATCCATGCATGCACCCACTCAATCATCCTACCACCCACTCAATCATCCTACCACCCACTCACCTTCCCAACCACTCACACATTTCATCCATCCACCCATCCATCCACTCGCCCACCCATCCATCCATCTGTCCAGCAGTTCATCAGTTAATCCACCTACTCACCCAAACATCCATCTGTCCGTCCATCCATCCGTCCGTCCACCCAGCTACCCCCTCACTCATTTTAAGAAAACAAACATTGCAAGAACCTGAAGAGACGTGAGCCCGGCTGCCATGACCCCTCCCACTACCAAATGTTGCTCAATGTGTCGGTGAACCGAGTTAAACCCTTTCTTATTTATAGACTTGAAATAAGCAATAAGGTGTTCAGACTTCACTGGCTGCATGCTTGCCATAAAGAAGTCAAGGGAAAATCCTAGAGCTGGAGATAACCAGGTAACCGGCATTTTCTGATGGAGGTCAACAGTCTTCAGATCCTAAGTCATTAAGCCTTACCTCTGTACAAACTGCAGGATCCTTTCCTCCTAAGTCCGGGACACAAGGTGTTCCATCCTCCAGAGTACAGCCAGGTCAGAGGATTCATAGAGGAAGGTCCAGCCAGGGATACAATCCATCGATGGACATCCTATGGACAGGTCCGGACGCTGCAGGGAGAAGTGGACCGTCTGATGATGAGGAACATCTGGAGAACCTAGAGGAAGTCCTGGTAGTGGCAGTCGAGGGGACAATCAAGAAAAGAGGAAGTCACTGTTACTGGCAATCATATAAACATCATACGGAAATATTTTCCTATCACAGGAGCTGACACTCGGCCAAGTCCAGAGCACACAGTGACAGATATATGACATATCGCTGCACGTTCTCTTCCTGTACTTAAAAACTGGGAAAGCTATAAATGGAAAGTTTCATCTCCAACGTGCTATTCCGAGAGAGTCCTAATTCACTCGTCTTCACTCCGGGTTTATAGAAGGGACTGAATTGTGTAAACACGACTGGAAGGCGAGAGCTCTGAGCTCTGATCTGCATCGAACGTCCTCATCAGAGGAGCCAACAGGACAAGCCTCTTCCCAGGAGTTCTGAGTTCATGGCAGAAGATTCTGTATTAGAGCTGAACTCCAGGCAAACAGCTAAATACACAAATCACATTCACATATAGGAGCCTCCTAAAGAATATGTATTTCTGTCCATCCAGTCCTGACATTTACACAGCTCTGTCACACAGTATGGCCCTGAGTGGTAGGGAAGGAGACCTGATTTTTCTCTTATGCAGTTCAGTAATACTCACAGATCTTTTCCCTCCCCCAGACTTCTACTGGATAGTGAAAAGAGAAGCAGTGTAACATTGTTTATAAACATTGATCAGACGGGAGATAGAGAGATACAAAGTAACATTGTTATCTGTGTCAAGTACATTTTCTCACCTTTGTAAATGATCTCCTCTCACCTGTATTAGTTATCTCAGCACAGTCTCTCCTCTGTCCTGCTCTTCTCACCTGTGTCAGTTATCTCCCCTCACCTGTGTCAGTTATCTCCCCTCACCTGTGTCAGTTATCTCCCCTCACCTGTGTCAGTTATCTCCCCTCACCTGTGTCAGTTATCTCCCCTCACCTGTGTCAGTTATCTCCTCTCACCTGTGTCAGTTATCTCCCCTCACCTGTGTCAGTTATCTCCCCTCACCTGTGTCAGTTATCTCCCCTCACCTGTGTCAGTTATCTCCCCTCACCTGTGTCAGTTATCTCCCCTCACCTGTGTCAGTTATCTCCTCTCACCTGTGTCAGTTATCTCCTCACACCTGTGTCAGTTATCTCCTCTCACCTGTGTCAGTTATCTCCCCTCACCTGTGTCAGGTATCTCAGTGTAGTCTCTCCTCTGTCTCTCTCCGGTAGCTGTGGGATCTCCTCGGTGATGGATCATTTATAGGGAATGTTGGGATCCTGGAGGACTCATCCGGTTGATGTCCCTGTGGGGAGATCAGGGGACTCTCTGCAGTATAATGATGCCTTCATTATGGAGGTGGACATTCTCTGAAGGCTCTGCTGTCCCCACAGACTCCACAATCACCACCAGAGAAGACCTTCATCTCCTTTATATTTATATATATATATTAGTGTCCAATGAATAAATTCTACTCAACAGTACAAATATTTTCCCTGTTTTTCTATCCCCTGAAAATTAGAGAAATTTATAATCACCCAGAAAAACCTCGTCATCTGCCGGTCTCTGATTGGGCGAGTTATTATTATTCCCTCCATCCATAGACCCAACCACCCACTCCCCCATTCCTCCATCCATCCATCCATAGACCCAACCACCCACTCACCCATTCCACCCCCCCATCCTTCATCCATCAATAGACCCAACCACCCACTCACCCATTCCATCCCCCCATCCTTAATCTATCCATAGACCCAACCACCCACTCACCCATTCCATCCTTCCATCCACCCATAGACCCAACCACCCACTCACCCATTGCATTACCCTATCCTTCAATCCATCCATAGACCCAACCACCCACTCACCCATTCCATCCGTCCATCCACCCATAGACCCAACCACCCACTCACCCATTCCATCCCTCCATCCACCCATAGACCCAACCACCCACTCACCCATTCCACTCCCCCATCCTTCATCCATCCATAGACCCAACAACCCACTCACCCACCCATTCCATCCCCCCATTCTTCATACATCCATAGACCCAACCACCCACTCACCCATTCCATCCCTCCATCCATCCATAGACTCAACCACGCACTCACCCATTCCATCCCCCATTCCTTCATCCAGCCATAGACCCAACCACCCACTCACCCACCCATTCCATCCCCCCATCCTTCATACATCTATAGACCCAACCACCCACTCACCCATTCCATCCCTCCATCCACCCATAGACCCAACCACCCACTCACCCATTCCACCCTCCCATCCTTCATCCATCCAAAGACCCAACCACCCACTCACCCACCCATTCCATCCCCCCATCCTTCATACATCCATAGACCCAACCACCCACTCACCCATTCCACCTCCCCATCCTTCATCCATCCAAAGACCCAACCACCCACTCACCCATTCCATCCCCCCATCCTTCATCCATCCAAAGACCCAACCACCCACTCACCCATTCCATCCCCCCATCCTTCATCCATCCATAGACCCAACCACCCACTCACCCATTCCATCCCTCCATCCACCCATAGACCCAACCACCCACTCACCCATTCCACCCCCCATCCTTCATCCATCCAAAGACCCAACCACCCACTCACCCACCCATTCCATCCCCCCATCCTTCATACATCCATAGACCCAACCACCCACTCACCCATTCCACCCCCCCATCCTTCATCCATCCAAAGACCCAACCACCCACTCACCCACCCATTCCATCCCCCCATCCTTCATACATCCATAGACCCAACCACCCACTCACCCATTCCATCCCCCCATCCTTCATCCATAGACACAACCCCCCACTCACCCATTCCATCCATCCTTCATCCAGCCATAGACCCAACCACCCACTCACCCATTCTATCCCTCCATCCACCCATAGACCCAACCACCCACTCATCAATTCCATCCCTCCATCCATAGACCCAACCACCCACTCACCCATTCCATCCCCCCATCCATCCATAGACCCAACCACCTACTCACCCATTCCATCCCCCCATCCTTCATCCATCCATAGACCCAACCACCCACTCACCCATTCCACCCCCCCATCCTTCATCCATAGACACAACCCCCCACTCACCCATTCCATCCATCCTTCATCCAGCCATAGACCCAACCACCCACTCACCCATTCTATCCCTCCATCCACCCATAGACCCAACCACCCACTCATCAATTCCATCCCTCCATCCATAGACCCAACCACCCACTCACCCATTCCATCCCCCCATCCTCCATCCATCCATAGACCCAACCACCCACTCACCCATTCCATCCCCCCATCCTCCATCCATCCATAGACCCAACCACCCACTCACCCATTCCATTCCTCTATCCATCCATAGACCCAACCACCCACTCACCCATTCCATTCCTCCATCCATCCATAGACCAAACCACCCACTCACCCATTCCATCCCTCCATCCATCCATCGACCCAACCACCCACTCACCCATTCCATCCCTCCATCCATCCATCCATAGACCCAACCACCCACTCCCCCATTCCATCCATCCTTCATCCATCCATCCATAGACCCAACCACCCACTCACCCATTCCATCCCTCCATAGACCCAACCACCCACTCACCCATTCCATCCCTCCATAGACCCAACCACCTACTCACCCATTCCATCCCCCATCCTTCATCCATCCATAGACCCAACCACCTACTCACCCATTCCATTCCTCCATCCATCCATAGACCCAACCCCCCACTCACCCATTCCATCCCTCCATCCTTCATTCATCCACAGACCCAACCACCCACTCACCCATTCCATCCCCCCATCCTTTTACCATTCATAGACCCAACCACCTAATTACCCATTCCGTTCATTTATCCATCTGTCCATCTTTCCATCAGTCCATTCACCTACTCACTTATCTGTCCATATTTTAATCTGTACCTGCCAACCAGCCATTCACCCATCTAACTATCCATCAATGTATCCACCTACTAACCCATCAATCCATCTGTCCATCCATTCATCCATCCACCTACTCAATGATCCAAGCACCCATCCACCCAACCAACCACACACTCCATCCATCCATCCATCCAAACATGCACTCATCACTCATCACCCATCCATTCATCTGTTCATCCGTACATCCACCTATTTACCCACCAAACCACCCACTGACCCATTCCATCCATCCATCCACCTATTCATCCATCCATCCATCGATTCATCCATGCATGTACCCACTCAATCATCCTACCACCCACTCAACCATTCCATCCATCCAGGCACTCATCCATCCAATCATCCTACCACCCACTCACCTTCCCAACCACTCACACATTTCATGCATTCATCCATCCACTCATCCATCTGTCCATCAGTCTATCAGTTAATCCACCTACTCACCCAAACATCCATCTGTCTGTCTGTCCGTCCGTCCATCCATCCATCCGTCCGTCCGTCCACCCAGTTACCCCCTCACTCATTTTAAGAAAATAAACATTACAAGAACCTGAAGAGACGTCAGACCGGCTGCCATGACCCCTCCCACTACCAAATGCTGCTCAATGTGTCGGTGAACCGAATTAAACCCTCTCTTATTTATAGACTTGAAATAAGCAATAAGGTGTTCAGACTTCACTGGCTGCATGCTTGCCATAAAGAAGTCAAGGGAAAATCCAAGAGCTGGAGATAACCAGGTAACCGGCATTTTCTGATGGAGGTCAACAGTCTTCAGATCCTAAGTCATTAAGCATTACCTCTGTACAAACTGCAGGATCCTTTCCTCCTAAGTCCGGGACACAAGGTGTTCCATCCTCCAGAGTACAGCCAGGTCGGGGGATTCATAGAGGAAGGTCCAGCCAGGGATACAATCCATCGATGGACATCCTACGGACAGGTCCGGACGCTGCGGGGAGAAGTGGACCCTCTGATGATGAGGAAAATCTGGAGAACCTAGAGGAAGTCCTGGTAGTGGCAGTCGAGGGGACAATCAAGAAAAGAGGAAGTCACTGTTACTGGCAATCATATAAACATCATACGGAAATATTTTCCTATCACAGGAGCTGACACTCGGCCAAGTCCAGAGCACACAGTGACAGATATATGACATATCGCTGCACGTTCTCTTCCTGTACTTAAAAACTGGGAAAGCTATAAATGGAAAGTTTCATCTCCAACGTGCTATTCCGAGAGAGTCCTAATTCACTCGTCTTCACTCCGGGTTTATAGAAGGGACTGAATTGTGTAAACACGACTGGAAGGCGAGAGCTCTGAGCTCTGATCTGCATCAAACGTCCTCATCAGAGGAGCCAACAGGACAAGCCTCTTCCCAGGAGTTCTGAGTTCATGGCAGAAGATTCTGTATTATGGGGCGTACACACGGTCGGACTTTTCAGCTAAAAAAGTCAGACGGACCAAATCCGGCGGACAATCCGATCGTGTGTGGGCTTCCCCGGACTTTCAGCGGACTTTTCCAGTCGCAAATCTGACGGACTTTAGATTTGGAACATGCTTTAAATCTTTACGTCGTAACTACGCCGGACCCAGAAATCCGCTCGTCTGTGTGTTAGTCCTACGGACGAAAACCCACGCTAGGGCAGCTATTGGCTACTGGCTATCAACTTCCTTATTTTATTCTGGTGTACGTCATCACGTACGAATCCGTCGGACTTTTGTGTGATCGTATGTAGGCAAGTCCGTTCGTAAGGAAGTCCGCCGCAAGTCCATTGAAAGTTTGTAGGATGAGCTGTCGGATTTTGTAGCCAAAAAGTCCGACCGTGTGTACGCCCCATAAGAGCTGAACTCCGGGCAAACAGCTAAATACACAAATCACATTCACATATAGGAGCCTCCTAAAGAATATGTATTTCTGTCCATCCAGTCCTGACATTTACACAGTTCTGTCACACAGTATGGCCCTGAGTGGTAGGGAAGGAGACCTGATTTTTCTCTTATGCAGTTCAGTAATACTCACAGATCTTTTCCCTCCCCCAGACTTCTACTGGAAAGTGAAAAGAGAAGCAGTGTAACATTGTTTATAAACATTAATCAGATGGGAGACAGAGAGATACAAAGTAATGGGGCGTACACACGGTCGGACTTTTCAGCTACAAAAGTCCAACGGACGCTGACGGACTAAAGCTGGCTGGTAATCCGATCGTGTGTGGGCTTCTCCGGACTTTCAACTGACTTTTTCAGCCTCAAATCCGACGTACTTTAGATTTGAAACATGCTTCAAATCTTTCCGACGGACTCGAGTCCGGTCGAAAAATCCGCTCGTCTGTGTGCTAGTCCAACGGACAAAAACCCACGCTAGGGCAGCTATTGGCTACGGGCTATAAACTTCCTTATTTTAGTCCGGTGTACGTCATCACGTAAGAATTTGACGGACTTTTGTGTGATCATGTGTAGGCAAGTCTGTTCATTAGAAAGTCCGCCGCAAGTCCGTCGAAAGTCCGCCAAAAGTCAGTCGAAAGTCCGTCGGACAGGCTGTCGGACTTTTGTAGCTGAAAAGTCCGACCGTGTGTACGCCCCATAACATTGTTATCTGTGTCAAGTACATTTTCTCACCTTTGTAAATGATCTCCTCTCACCTGTATTAGTTATCTCAGCACAGTCTCTCCTCTGTCCTGCTCTTCTCACCTGTGTCAGGTATCTCCTCACACCTGTGTCAGTTATCTCCTCTCACCTGTGTCAGTTATCTCCTCTCACCTGTGTCAGTTATCTCCTCTCACCTGTGTCAGTTATCTCCTCTCACCTGTGTCAGGTATCTCCTCTCACCTGTGTCAGTTATCTCCTCTCACCTGTGTCAGTTATCTCCTCTTGCCTGTGTCAGTTATCTCCTCTCACCTGTGTCAGTTATCTCCTCTTGCCTGTGTCAGTTATCTTCTCTCACCTGTGTCAGTTATCTCCTCTCACCTGTGTCAGGTATCTCCTCTCACCTGTGTCAGTTATCTCCTCTCACCTGTGTCAGTTATCTATTCTCACCTGTGTCAGTTATCTCCCCTCACCTGTGTCAGTTATCTCCTCTCACCTGTGTCAGGTATCTCCTCTCACCTGTGTCAGTTATCTCCTCTCACCTGTGTCAGTTATCTCCTCTCACCTGTGTCAGTTATCTCCTCTTGCCTGTGTCAGTTATCTTCTCTCACCTGTGTCAGTTATCTCCTCTCACCTGTGTCAGGTATCCCCTCTCACCTGTGTCAGTTATCTCCTCTCACCTGTGTCAGGTATCTCCTCTCACCTGTGTCAGTTATCTATTCTCACCTGTGTCAGTTATCTCCTCTCACCTGTGTCAGTTATCTCCTCTCACCTGTGTCAGTTATCTCCTCTCACCTGTGTCAGGTATCTCCTCTCACCTGTGTCAGTTATCTCCTCTCACCTGACTCAGTTATCTCCTCTCACCTGTGTCAGGTATCTCCTCTCACCTGAGTCAGTTATCTCCTCTCACCTGTGTCAGTTATCTCCTCTCACCTGAGTCAGTTATCTCCTCTCACCTGTGTCAGGTATCTCCTCTCAGCTGTGTCAGTTATCTCCTCTCACCTGTGTCAGTTATCTCCCCTCACCTGTGTCAGTTATCTCCTCTCACCTGTGTCAGTTATCTCCTCTCACCTGTGTCAAGTATCTCCTCTCACCTGTGTCAGTTATCTCCTCTCACCTGTGTCAGTTATCTCCTCTCACCTGTGTCAGTTATCTCCTCTCACCTGTGTCAGGTATCTCCTCTCACCTGTGTCAGGTATCTCCTCTCACCTGTGTCAGTTATCTCCTCTCACCTGTATCAGGTATCTCCTCTCACCTGTGTCAGTTATCTCCCCTCACCTGTGTCAGTTATCTCCTCTCACCTGTGTCAGTTATCTCCTCTAACCTGAGTCAGTTATCTCCTCTCACCTGTGTCAGATATCTCCTCTCACCTGTGTCAGGTATCTCCTCTCACCTGTGTCAGTTATCTCCTCTAACCTGAGTCAGTTATCTCCTCTCACCTGTGTCAGGTATCTCCTCTCACCTGTGTCAGTTATCTCCTCTCACCTGTGTCAGTTATCTCCTCTCACCTGTGTCAGTTATCTCCTCTCACCTGTATCAGGTATCTCCTCTCACCTGTGTCAGTTATCTCCCCTCACCTGTGTCAGTTATCTCCTCTCACCTGTGTCAGGTATCTCCTCTCACCTGTGTCAGTTATCTCCTCTCACCTGTATCAGGTATCTCCTCTCACCTGTGTCAGTTATCTCCCCTCACCTGTGTCAGTTATCTCCCCTCACCTGTGTCAGTTATCTCCTCTCACCTGTGTCAGTTATCTCCTCTCACCTGTGTCAGTTATCTCCCCTCACCTGTGTCAGTTATCTCCCCTCACCTGTGTCAGTTATCTCCCCTCACCTGTGTCAGTTATCTCCCCTCACCTGTGTCAGTTATCTCCTCTCACCTGTGTCAGGTATCTAACCTCACCTGTGTCAGGTATCTCCCCTCACCTGAGGTATCTCAGTGTAGTCTCTCCTCTGTCTCTCTCTCCGGTAGCTGTGGGATCTCCTCGGTGACGGATCATTTGCAGGGAATGTTGGGATCCGGTAGGACTCGTCCGGTTGATGTCCCTGTGGGGAGATCAGGGGACTCTCTGCAGTATAATGATGCCTTCATTATGGAGGTGGACATTCTCTGAAGGCTCGGCTGTCCTCACAGACTCCACAATTCTACTCAACAGTACAAAGATTTTCCCTGTTTTTCTATTCCCTTAAAATTGGAGAAATTTCTAATCACCCAGAAAAACCTCGTCATCTGCCGGTCTCTGATTGGGCGAGTTATTATTAGAACTTCTGTAGAAGGAAATGCTGATTTAGTGTCATGTTTCAATAATCATTGTTCTTCTATTACTTGGAGAGAAATAAGGGGAAAAAAAAGAATATCACGTCACATAAGAGGATTTCTAAAGGAACAAGCTCAGATTTTTCTTGTATCATTAAAAAACAAACAAAAAAAAACACTTTTTCATAACAGAGATAAAACCTGTCGGGGAACTCTGAGATAATAAATCCATCAGTCATGTGACTTCTTCTAGAATCTTCTTCCAGATCTGTGCAGTCATCCAGTGTGAGACTTCCTGTAATAAAGACCGCCCACTGCGGCGCTCTCTCCTTGTGCAGGGGGACTGGTCTTGTCTCCACCCCCTCCTGTAGTTTTCCATAGCGAATGGAGCCCGCTGGGCCCCTCCCACAGCTCTACTCTCTCCTTGTGCAAGGGGACTGGTCTTGTCTCCACCAGCTCCTTCAGTTTTCTTTATTGGGTGGAGCCTGCTGGGACACTCCCACAGCCTCTGCTCTCTCTCCTTATGCAAGGGGACTGGTCTTGTCTCCACCCCCTCCTTTAGTTTTCGGTAGTAGGTGGAGCCTGCTGGGACCCTCCCACAGCTCTGCTCTCTTTCCTTGTGCTAGGAGACTGGTCTTGTCTGCGCCCCCTCCTGTAGTTTCTTTTAGTGGGTGGAGCCTGCTGGGCCACTCCCACAGCTCTGCTCAACCGCCTTGCACAGGGATACTGGTCTTGTCTCCGCCCCTCCTGTTGTTTTCTGTAGTGGGTGGAGCCCGCTGGGCCCCTCCCACAGCTCTGCTCTCTCTGCTTGTGCAGGGGGAACGATCTTGTCTCAGCCCCTCCTATTGTTTTTTATAGTGGGTGGAGCCTCCCGGGCCCCTCCCACAGCTCTGATGACTCTCCTTGTGCAGGGAGACTGGTCTTGTCTCCACCCCCTCATGTAATGGGTGGAATCTGCTGGGCCCCTCCCACAGCTCAGCTATCTTTCCTTGTGCAGGGGAACTATTCTTGTCTCTGCCCCCATCTTTAGTTTTCTGTAGTGGGTGGAGCCTGCTGCCCCCTCCCACAGCTCAGCTATCTTTCCTTGTGCAGGGGAACTAGTCTTGTCTCTGCCCCTCCTTTAGTTTTCTGTAGTGGGTGGTGCCTGCTGGCCCCTCCCACAGCTCAGTTCTCTCTCCTTGTGCAGGGGAACTAGTCTTGTCTCCGCCCCCTCCTTTAGTTTTCTGTAGTGGGTGGTGCCTGTTGGCCCCTCCCACAGCTCAGCTCTTTCTCCTTGTGCAGGGGAACTAGTCTTGTCTCCGCCCCCTCCTTTAGTTTTTTGAAGTGGGTGGAGACTGCTGGGCTCCTCCCACAGCTCTGCTCGATATCCTTGTGCAGGATGACCGTTTCTGCCTCCGCCCTCGCCTGTATGGTTTTGTAGTGGGTGGAGCTTGATGGACCCCTCCCACAGGTCTTGTCCCGGTCTTGTTTCCGCCCCATCTTGTAATTTTCTGCCTGCTGGGCCCCTCCCACTGCTCTGCTCTGTGCATGGGCACAGTGATGAAGTATGATATTTAGGCAGCGATGTAACCTACTCCATTCCCTGCCTATTTGCTTATGTGGCCTTGTAAGTGAAGGAGCCAAGTGACATCAGCAGTTAGTATGGACACAGCAACTGCAAGCACTCTCTGCTTCCTTAGCAACCATTGATAGATGAGATAATGGTGACATCATTGCCCAAATATTGGCCATTTCTTGCCTATTTGCTTATGTGGCCTTGTAAGTGAAGGGGCCAAGTGATGCCAGTTAGTATGGATGTAATAGGTACAAGCACCCTCTGCTTCCTTAGCAACCATTGACAAACAAGATAGTGGTGATTTCATTGCCCGAATACGGCCATGTGGTCATATTTAGGCAGTGATGTAACCTACTCTATTCCTCACCCATTTGCTTATGTGGCCTTGTAAGTAAAGGAGCCAAGTGACATCAGCGATTAGTATGGACACAGCAGCTACAAGCATCCTCTGCTTCCTTAGCAACCATTGACAGACAAGATAGTGGTGATATCATTGTCCCAATATGGCCATGTGGTCATATTTAGGCAGTGATGTAACCTACTCCATTCCCTGCCTATTTGCTTATGTGGCCTTGTAAGTGAAGGAACCAAGCGACGTAAGCTGGTTGGTATGGACACAGCAGCTGCAAGCACCCTCTGCTTCCTTAGCAGCCATTGACAGATGGGATAACGGTGACATCATTGCCCAAATATGGCCATTTCCCGCCTATTTGCTTATGTGGCCTTGTAAGTGAATGAGCCAAGTACCATTAGTGGTTAGCAGTGGCGTAGCGTGGGTTGTCAGCGACCGGGGCAAGGCAAGAAATTTGCATCCCCTAACCCATGGACTTTTAGCACTCCCTGAGTCCCTTCCACTAGTACAGTAGTACTGACCAACCTAATTTCTACACCGACCTACCTGACCACTACACTAACCTACCAGATTCCTATACTGACTAATCTGACCACTAATCTACCTGATTCCTACACTGACCTACCTGATTTATGCACTGACCTCTACACTAACCTACCTGACCACTACACTGGTCCACCTGATTCCTATACTGACCACTACACTACCTGATTCCTACACTGTCCACTACACACACCATTATTGCTCACTGATTGGTTGCTAGACGATACTGCACATAATTACTGCTTACCCATTGGTTGCTAGAGGTTACTGCACATCGTTACTACTAACTGATTAGTTGCTAGAGGTTACTGCAAATTATTATTGCTCACTGATTGTTTGCTAGAGATTACAGCAGATCATTACTGTTCACTGATTGGTTGCTGAAGGTTACTGCACATCATTACCATTAACTGGTTGCTAGAGGTTACTACACAATATTAATGCTCCCTAGCTGATTGCTAGAGGTTCCAGCACATCATTAAATCTCACCAATTGGTTGCTAGAGGTTACAGCACATCATTACAACCCACTGATTGGTTGCTTAAGGTTACAGCACATCATCTCACTGCCTGCACACCACAGATTGTGGAGGTGACAGAGTGCAGGGTTCAGAGGTGTTCTTTGTACAGAGTGCAGGGTTAAGGGGGTGCACTGTGTGCAAGATTGAGGGGGTGCGCTGTGTGTGGCATGCAGGGTTGAGAAGGTGCACTGTATGCGACGTGTAGGGTTGCTCTGTGTACAGCATGCAGGGTTGAGGGGGGGTGCGCAGTGTGTGGCATGCAGGGTTGAGGGGGTGCACTATGTACAGCATGCAGGGTTGAGTAGAGTGCGCTGTGTGTGGCATGTAGGGTTGAGGGGTGCGCTGTGTGCATTGTGCAGGGTTGAGGGGGTGTGCTGTGTGCAGCTTGCAGGGTCGAGGGGGTGCGCTGTGTGTGCCGTGCAGGGTTGAGGGGGTGTGCTGTGTGTGGCGTGCGGGGTTGAGGGGGTGCTCTGTGTACAGCATGCAGGGTTGAGGGGAGGTGCTCTGTGTGCATCGTGCAGGGTTGAAGGGGTGCACTGTGTGCTGCATGCAGGGTTCAGCGGGTGCGCTGCGTGTGGCTTGCAGGGTCGAGGGGGAGCACTGTGTGCGGCTTGCAGGGTTGAGGGTGGTGCACTGTGTGTGGCGTGCAGGGTTGAGGGGGTGCGCTATGTGCAGCGTGCGGGATTGAGGGGGTGCTCTGTGTACAGCATGCAGGGTTGAGGGGGGTGCGCTGTGTATAGCGTGCAGGGTTGAGGAGAGTGCGCTGTGTGTGGCGTGCAGAGTTGAGGGGGTGTGCTGTGTGTGACGTGCAGAGTTGAGGGGGTGCACTGTGTGCGGCTTGCAGGGTTGAGGGGGTGCACTGTGTGCAGCATGCAGGTTTGAGGGGGTGCTCTGTGTACAGTGTGCAGGGTTGAGGGGGTGCACTGTTTGTGGTGTGCAGGGTTGAGGGGGTGCGCTGTGTACGGTGTGCAGGGTTGAGGGGTGCACTGTGTGTGGCATGCGGGGTTGAGGGGGTGCTCTGTGTACAGTATGCAGGGTTGAGGGGGGTGCGCTGGGTATAGCGTGCAGGGTTGAGGAGAGTGCGCTGTGTGTGGCGTGCAGAGTTGAGGGGGTGTGCTGTGTGTGACGTGCAGAGTTGAGTGGGTGCGGTGTGTGTGGCGTGCAGACTTGAGGGGGTGCTCTGTGTACAGTATGCAGGGTTGAGGGGGTGCGCTGTGTATAGCGTGCAGGGTTGAGGAGAGTGTGCTGTGTGTGGCGTGCAGAGTTGAGGGGGTGTGCTGTGTGTGACGTGCAGAGTTGAGTGGGTGCGGTGTGTGTGGCGTGCAGACTTGAGGGGGTGCTCTGTGTACAGCATGCAGGGTTGAGGAGAGTGCACTGTGTGTGGCGTGCAGGGTTGAGTGGGTGCGCTGTATGCGGTGTGCAGGGTTGAGTGGGTGCGCTGTGTGCAGTGTGCAGGGTTGAGTGGGTGCGCTGTGTGTGAGGTTTGAGGGGTTAACTAATGTGTACATCTCCCCCTCAAATACAAAGCTTTTTTCCCCTCAGCTCAGCCCCCCTCCTCGGCTTGGCTGCCACCATGCAGTACAGAGCGAGTACTCACAGTGTCCGTGCAGGCTGCGTGGAGGGGGCTTCTGTCTGTGTGGATGCCGCATCCTCTTCCTCCTGGCCTGGGTTTTCCCCAGACAGTCCTAAGGTGGTCGCGTAGCAGCACACTCAGTGACAAGCAGGAGTCAGACTCAGGATAAAAGCGACCGAAGTCCGGGCTGTGAGGCGGGCTAAGAGAACGGGCAGAGCGAGCGGGGATCCTGGACCTGGTGTGTTGGGAGGGACGTGTAATGGAGAAGATGCCTCGCCTGCCCTAAGTTCCCCCCACTCTCCGCACGCCGCACGGTCACAATCCCTGGCATCATCATCGTCTTCACTGTTGAGTCACTCACTCGCTGCGGTGTCAGTGTTACTGCTGGAGCCTAAGCCGGGCCCGCACTGCAACTTCTTCTTCATCATAGAGAAAAGCTCACAGTCTCCTAGACTGCACAGTGCAGGAGAAGAGCTACTGGTAATCTGCCGCCTGTCACTGCGCCCCTCCAAATGTTGCGCCCGGGGCAACGGCCCCCCTGGCCCCCCCCACACTATGCCACTGGTGGTTAGTATGGACACAGCAGCTGCAAGCACCCTCTGCTTCCTTAGGAACCATTGACAGATGAGATAACGGTGACATCATTGCCCAAATATGGCCATTATCCCGCCTATTTGCTTATGTGGCCTTGTAAGTGAAGTAGCCAAGTACCGTCAGTGGTTAGTATGGACACAGCAGCTGCAAGCACCCTCTGCTTCCTTAGTAACCATTGACAGACACGATAGTGGTGATATCATTGCCCAGATATGGCCATGTGGTCACATTAAGGCAGGGATGTAACCTACTCCATTCCCCGAATATTTGCTTATGTGGCCTGATAAGTGAAGGAGCCAAGTGACATCAGCGGTTAGCATGGATGTAATATCTATAAGCACCCTCTGCTTCCTTAGCAACCATTGATAGACAAGATAGTGGTGATATCATTGCCCATATATAGCCATGTGGTTATATTAAGGCAGTATGTAACCTACTCCATTTACCGCCCATGTTCGTATGTGACCTTGTAAGTGAAGGAGCCAAGTGAGGTCAACGGTTAGTATAGACATAGCAGCTAAAAGCACCCGCTGCTTCCTTAGTGACCATTGACAACCAGATCCTGTCACATTCGTCTTTGCCAAACGCCCTAAATGTGTCAGTATTCAATCTGAACTAATGCTCATTCCTATTGGACAGTTGTTACCGAAACATTTGTCCCCATTGGGAGTCTTCCCTTACCCCTTGCTTTGCTGGCAACTCCAACATTATGGATTTTCCTTCACTTTCTGTTGACAAGGACCAATAGAGAGGGTGAATCTCCCCAGCAGGGACACAGACCGCTATAAAAACCTCTCAATTTGTAGGTGGGAGATGATGGATCTGAAATGGATTTGGTTGCCCAGGGTGAGGATACATCTGTATGGTGGAGAACAATGACTTTGGTTAGGCAGCTCTGTAACACAAAGGGGCCTCAAGTGAACCATAGAAAGGTGTAAAGATAGGAGAGTCACACCAAAAGTCCAAATGTGTTTATTTCATCACAAAAGTCCAAAAATAACAAATTGACAAACCTATTTCAGGGGATATTAGGTTCCCCCTTCATCCAGTCTCAAATAAACTGGATTGTTAAAGAGGAACAAAACTGTATCCGAGCACCACAACCTGAGAACACAATTTAATTTATTTTTAATGTTTTACGCAAACTTCCCCCATCCATCCACGTCTCCATACTTTATTTGGTAGAGAAATCATCCTTCCTAGCATTTCTAACCACGGACATCTTGAGTTAAGGCAGATGATTCATGTAGCATGTACTTCCTGGAATCCATCTGCTTTTTTTTTTTGACTTGGGGTTCCCCTTAAAATCCGTACCAGACCTGAAGGGCCTGGTATGGAATTTAGGGGGACCCCATGTCATTTTTTTTTTTAATTTTGGTTCGGGGTTTCCCTGTGGGGAATTCCCATGCCGTTTTTATCAATGAACTTTTATGTGTATTGTCGGACTGGCAATTCATTAATAGCCGCGAGTAGTTTTAAAATGACTTTTTTCCTTCGAAATGTCATTTTGCTGTCAGACTGTTCTAAACACGGGAAACATGCGCCCCTTTACAGGCATACTATAGACACCCCCCAGGTACGAAATTTAAAGGGATATTACACTTTCATTGTTTCACTTTAAGCATTATTAAAATCACTGCTCCCGAAAAACGGCCGTTTTTAAAACTTTTTTTTGCATTGATCCATGTCCCCTGGGGCAGGACCCGGGTCCCCAAACACTTTTTATGACAATAACTTGCATATTAGCCTTTAAAATTAGCACGTTTGATTTCTCCCATAGACTTTTAAAGGGTGTTCCGCGGCATTCGAATTTGACGCGAACACCCCAAATTGTTCGCTGTTCGGCAAACTTGTGAACAGCCAATGTTCGAGTTGAACTCGAAGCTCATCCCTAGTCCTGTGTAATGATGGGGGAAGTATGGGGGAGGGGGTCCTGTGTAATGATGAGGGTAGTATGGGGGAGGGGGTCCTGTGTAATGATGAGGGCAGTATGGGGGAGGGGGTCCTGTGTAATGATGGGGGTAGTATGGGGGAGGGGGTCCTGTGTAATGATGGGGGTAGTATGTTGGGGGTCCTGTGAAATGATGAGGGTAGTATGGGGGAGGGGGCGCTGTATATTGATGAGGGTAGTATGGGGGAGGGGTCCTGTGTAATGATGGGGGTAGTATGGGGGAGGGGGTCCTGTGTAATGATGAGGGTAGTATGGGGGTGGTGGTGCTGTATATTGATGAGGGTAGTATGGGGGAGGGGTCCTGTGTAATGATAGGGGTAGAATGGGGGAGGGGGTGCTGTGTAATGATGGGGGTAGAATGGGGGGTCCTGTGTAATGATGGGAGTAGTATGGGGGAGTGGGTCCTGTGTAATGATGGGGGTAGTATGGGGGGTCCTGTGTAATGATGGGGGTAGTATGGGGGAGGGGGTCCTGTGTAATGATGGGGGTAGTATGGGGGGTCCTGTGTAATGATGGGGGTAGTATGGGGGAGGGGGTTCTGTGTAATGATGGGGGTAGTATGGGGGGTCCTGTGTAATGATGAGGGTAGTATGGGGGAGGGGGCGCTGTATATTGATGAAGGTAGTATGGGGGAGGGGTCCTGTGTAATGATGGGGGTAGTATGGGGGAGGGGGTCCTGTGTAATGATGAGGGTAGTATGGGGGAGGGGGCGCTGTATATTGATGAGGGTAGTATGGGGGAGGGGTCCTGTGTAATGATAGGGGTAGAATGGGGGAGGGGGTGCTGTGTAATGATGGGGGTAGAATGGGGGGTCCTGTGTAATGATGGGGGTAGTATGGGGGAGGGGGTCCTGTGTAATGATGGGGGTAGAATGGGGAGTCCTGTGTAATGATGGGGGTAGTATGGGGGAGGGGGTCCTGTGTAATGATGAGGGTAGTATGGGGGAGGGGGCGCTGTATATTGATGAGGGTAGTATGGGGGAGGGGTCCTGTGTAATGATAGGGGTAGAATGGGGGAGGGGGTGCTGTGTAATGATGGGGGTAGAATGGGGGGTCCTGTGTAATGATGGGGGTAGTATGGGGGAGGGGGTCCTGTGTAATGATGGGGGTAGTATGGGGGGTCCTGTGTAATGATGGGGGTAGTATGGGGGAGGGGGTCCTGTGTAATGATGGGGGTAGTATGGGGGGTCCTGTGTAATGATGGGGGTAGTATGGGGGGTCCTGTGTAATGATGGGGGTAATATGGGGGAGGGGGGTCCTGTGTATCTTTTGGGATGTTGAGGTGGAGAGTGAAATTGCTTGAGGGGGGGTAAGAAAATTTTTGCTCAGGGTCCAATCAATATTAAATAGGAGCATGCACATTGCCTGTGTAAATATGGCTGTCGAGCCCCTGGTGGGTGGAGGGGTCTTGTCTCCGGCCCCCGTCTCCACACAGGGGAGTACAATCAGAAGTCGGTATTACATGTAAAGTGACCCAGTTGCTTGTGCTGGCCATGCGTGAGGGGGCCTGGGTCCCACTTACAAGCCCCTCCTCCCCTCCTCTCATGAAGACTCCTGGGACGTATGACATCATTTGGCCTAGGCCAGAATCCAGGAAGTAACTGAAGAAATGTAGAAAAAAAAAAAAGTTTAAAACAAGTCATCTATAACTTCCCTTCCTCTCTATTTACTAATACTAGCAGCATGAGGATTGCAAGTAGTTGGTGTTGATTGAGAGAGTTTAGTTCCTCTTCCAACTGAAAAGCAGCTTTAACTGGTTTTGAGAGCCAATTGGATCTCCGCAGAGGGTCTAAGCCTTCCTCTGTCCAGAAAATTAGGAGGTAAAAACCACTGGAATTAGACCTCTGGCTACAGTTCTACAACGTTCCCGATATTGCCATGCGCTTATCATGAGTCTTAAACCTCAACAAGTTTTACTCGGACTTTATTATTTTACTGACCAATTTGCTAAGCCTGTTTCGAATCTGCTTGGTTTTAATGCCATAAACTAAGGGGTTTATCACCGGGGGCAGCAGGAGGTAAACATTTCCAAAAAGGATATGAAGGTACGGAGCCGGGGCATTTGAATACCGGTGCACCAAAGAAAGGCCGATGAGGGGGATGTAGTAGACGAGGACGGCACATATGTGGGCGGCACAGGTACTGATGGCCTTCAGATTAGCCTCAGCCAGCAGACACACCGCCGTCTTTATGATCAGCAGGTACGAGATGGAGATGAACAGAGAGTCAATGCCCATGGTATAGAGGATGATGAACAGGCCGTAGATGATGTTGACATTATAGTCAACACAGGACAACTTCATGACGTCTTGGTGGAGGCAGTAAGAATGCGTCAGTAATTTTCTCTGAAACAAGGGAAGCCTTTTAATAAGCAGTGGGAGAGGGGTCATCCCCGCCACCCCTCGTATTATTATGACCAAGGAGATCTTTGCGATGTTTCGATTAGTTAAGATGGAAGTATATCGAAGTGGGTGGCAAATGGCCACATATCGGTCTACAGCCATGGCCACCAGTATCCCGGAATCCAGGGCGGATAGGAAATGGATGAAGAACATCTGAGTCAGACACATGTCGAAAGTGATCTGCTGCCGGTTAAACCAGAAGATCCCCAACATCTGAGGCATGACTGTGGTGGCTATTAGGATTTCCACAACTGATAGCAGGAAAAGGAAGACATACATGGGTTCATGAAGCTCCTGGTGCACCTTAATGATGTAGAGAATAGTAGAATTCCCCACGACAGCCATGACATACATTATTGCAATGAGAAACCCAAACCAGAAATTATATTTATCCAAGTTCGGTATACCGCTGAGGGTGAATTCACTGACATTGCTGCATGACGTGTTGTTGGCCTCTGCCATGTCTTGTAGACGGTCACCAAAGCTGCATCTTGTCCTGTAACAACAGTGGAACACATTAGTCACACGATAGGACAATTCTGACCTTACCACTATCTCCTTAGAGAAGATGTTTGACTTGGGATCAAACTAATACAGTGTAATGGCCACGAAGCCATCACTGTATTAGACACCTCCTTTCTGGCAATGCCCCCCACCCTGCTCCAAGGCCTACCACCTGCCTTCTTCTTTATTGAACAACATTATTACACCCACTTCCTGTGACTCCAGGACCTCATTGACCCTCCCGCTGGTAAAACAGCATCAAGCCACCCTGTGGCTCACAGGAGAATTCTGTAGAGAACGGCACCATGTATTGACGTTGAGCTGTTCTATGCAGCATTCAGGATCCAACCATCACTGTAGACAGAAGGGGAAAAAATGGGACCCCTGATGTCATGTAAGCAGACTGTAGAGCAGGTGCCTACAGAGTTTTTGTTATTTTTTTATTGTTATGTACTTGTCTGTACTAATTGTTGCATATGTTGTCCCACACTGGTGGCCCCAGGAAGTCATGGGTTACCTATGGTAATCATGTTTCCCTGGACTTTTTAGAAATACTACTCTCTGTTGGGGTCAAGTAGATAAAAGGAGGGAGCCATCTTGAGATTGGGTCATTCCATGTGTTGGATCTGGGACAGAAGATTGCTGCACTAACACTTTACTTTGCTTACTATCTTTCCCCTTGGTGGGAACCTAGTCGGGGTTCCAGGACATAGACTGATGGATTTGTATAAGTGTACTAGGGACTTTAAGGACTCTCTCTCTCTCTCTACAATTCAAAAGGTATGACCACCTCAAGGAGCAAGGGCACCAGGAGGCAATAGCTAGAACTTTGTAAGATGATTGAAATGTATATGAAGAAGCTAACCCTACCATTCCTCCCCAGCTTCCTTCTGGGACCTTCTTCCAGAGATTGCCTGAGGCATGATAAATATTTATACTGGATATTTGACTCTTCCTGCCCTACATTACACAGGTGATATAACCCAGACGAGCCCCCATATGTAGCGCTCACCCCCTAGAGGGGCCACTAAGAATATGTCCAGGTCTGGAACCCAGACTTCAATTCTTGTCTCAGTAGCCCTCTCCCAGGAGCAGCAGCCCCAGGAAAACTGGAAACCTCCCTAGAGAGGAAAAAACTCTCTGGAAAGGCCTAAACATTTATCACCTCCCCAGTCACCCTCTGGTGCCTCATTCCAGGGAGTGCCTGAGGGATGATAAATATTCATACTGGATATTTGACTCTTCCTTCCCTACATTATATAGGTGATGACAGCATGCTGTATACCACAGGGATATTCCAGACGAGCCCCCACATGTATTGCTCACACCCTGGAGGGGCCACTAAGAATATGCCCAGCTCTGGAGCCCAGAATGCAATTCTTGTCTCAGTAACCCTCTCCCAGGAGCAGCAGCCCCAGGAAAACTGGAACCTTCCCTGGAGAGGAAAGAACCATCTGGAAAGGCTTCCCAAACATTTTTTTTACCTCCCCAGTCACCTTCTGGGTGCCTCCTTCAAGGGATTGGTTGAAACACGATAAATATTCATACTGGACATTTACCTTTCCCCATCCTATATTCTGGAAGCTTCTTCCAGAAGCAGGTGGAAGGAATCAAACATCCAGCTAGGAAACCCTGATCAGACAAAAAGAATAGATTACTGCCTTACCAACTGCAGTGAAGCCAACAAGTAAAATCAGCAGCCTAACTAGAGGAAGGCGCTACATCTTGATGCAATCCATAAATTTACTCTTCTTATATTGTAAGTGACAGTCAGTGTTTGTGGAGCTAAAGTCACACTCACCTTTCCTGGGAACCAGTGTTGGGTCTCCTCTCCAGGACCGTGGTCTATCAGCTTTCCAGTTTCACCTTGGCTTAAATTTTGAAGCATGGCTTGGCCTTCAACCTACGTTTGAGCTGACCTCCTTGCTGCAGCACTTACATGTGTTGCCTTGCCTCCTGTATCCTCCAAGTCTATCACGGGCACTCTGGGTACTCTATGTATGCCTGCAGTGTGCTTCCATTTTACCTCTGTTCACTGCAGTGCGCCCAGGGACTCCATTTTTCCAGTTTACATATTCTCTAATGATCTGCTCAGTGACCCCAAGTGCACTCCCAGTCTCCCAGGTACTCAGTACAAACCCGCTGCACTCCGTAGAAGAAGTGAGGCACTTGGTACAAAACCTGGGGCGCTCAGTACAAAAACCATGAAACTTGGTAGAAGACGCTGGGCGCTCAGTACAAAAACCATGAAACTTTGTAGAAGACGCTGGGCGCTCAGTACAAAAACCATGAAACTTGGTAGAAGACGCTGGGCGCTCAGTACAAAAACCATGAAACTTTGTAGAAGACGCTGGGCGCTCAGTACAAAAACCATGAAACTTGGTAGAAGACGCTGGGCGCTCAGTACAAAAACCATGAAACTTGGTAGAAGACGCTGGGCGCTCAGTACAAAAACCATGAAACTTGGTAGAAGACGCTGGGCGCTCAGTACAAAAACCATGAAACTTGGTAGAAGACGCTGGGCGCTCAGTACAAAAACCATGAAACTTGGTAGAAGACGCTGGGCGCTCAGTACAAAAACCATGAAACTTGGTAGAAGACGCTGGGCGCTCAGTACAAAAACCATGAAACTTGGTAGAAGACGCTGGGCGCTCAGTACAAAAACCATGAAACTTTGTAGAAGACGCTGGGCGCTCAGTACAAAAACCATGAAACTTGGTAGAAGACGCTGGGCGCTCAGTACAAAAACCATGAAACTTGGTAGAAGACGCTGGGCGCTCAGTACAAAAACCATGAAACTTGGTAGAAGACGCTGGGCGCTCAGTACAAAATTCTGGGCATTTAATACAAACCCACGACAATCAGTAGAAGAAGTGGGACACTCAGTACAAGACCTATTGAACTCAGTATAGAACCTAAGGCACTCAGTTGAAGACCTGGGGCACTTGACAGTAGACCTAAGGCACTCAGTACAGGAACAGCGCAAATAGTACAAGACCTGGGGCACTCAATGGTAGACCTGGGGCACTTAGTCGATGACCAATGGCACTCAACAAAAACTTAAGGCACTCTGTACAACCCCGCAACACTCACTAGAAGAACTTGGGCACTCTGTACAGGACCCATGGCACTCAGTACAAACACTTGTCACTCAGTAGAAGACCTGGGAGCTCAGCACAAATCCTGGGGCACTCAGTGCAATTCAAGAGTACTCCATTGATGACCCAAGGCACTCAGTATGAACCCACAGCACTCAATAGAAGAATTGGAGAACTTGGTAGAAGATTTAGGGCACTGAATATAAACCCACGTCACTTAGTGGATGAACTGGGGGCACTCAGTACAAGGCTGGGGGCACTTGGTACACGACTAGGGGCACTCAGTACACGACTAGGGGCACTCGGTACACGACTAGGGGCACTCGGTACACGACTAGGGGCACTCGGTACACAACTAGGGGCACTCGGTACACAACTAGGGGCACTCGGTACACAACTAGGGGCACTCGGTACACAACTAGGGGCACTCGGTACACAACTAGGGGCACTCGGTACACAACTAGGGGCACTCGGTACACAACTAGGGGCACTCGGTACACAACTAGGGGCACTCGGTACACAACTAGGGGCACGCAGACTCAGTGGCACTCAGTAGCTTACTAGGAGTAAGTTCTAGGGTGTAATAGTGTATTTCTGTATACCTAGTGCAAAATTTTCCCCTACTGGAGTCTTGCATTGTATATTGCATTGCATATATTGTATAGATTATATTGGAACCCCCCCCATTGTATTGCACATGTACTTTATATTGGAGACCCCCCCATTGTATTGCACATGTACTTTATGCTGGAGCCCCCCCCCCATTCCATTGCACATGTACTTTATACTGGAGCCCCCCCCCCCATTGTATTGCACATGTACTTTATGCTGGTGCCCCCCCATTGTATTGCACATGTACTTCATGCTGGAGCACCCCCCATTCCATTGCACATGTACTTTATACTGGAGCCCCCCCCATTGTATTGCACATGTACTTTATGCTGGTGCACCCCCCATTCCATTGCACATGTACTTTATACTGGAGCCCCCCCCCATTGTATTGCACATGCACTTCATGCTGGAGCACCCCCCATTCCATTGCACATGTACTTTATACTGGAGCCCCCCCCCCCCCCCATTGTATTGCACATGTACTTTATGCTGGAGCCCCCCTCCCCATTGTATTGCATATGTACTTTATACTGGAGCCCCCCCATTCCGTTGCACATGTACTTTATACTGGAGCCCCCCCATTCCGTTGCACATGTACTTTATACTGGAGCCCCCCCCATTGCATTGCACATGTACTTGAACCCCATTGTACTGTTTGCTCCAGTTGTAATCTGATGTAGATCAATGCATCAGCCGGGAATTCCTTATTTTACACAATATGAAATGTCTATAGCATTCACAAATACTAATTTCATATTCACACACATCACAGTGACATCACAGTGACATCACACACACACACACATCACAGTGACATCACACACACATCACAGTGACATCACACACACACACACACATCACAGTGACATCACACACACATCACAGTGACATTACACACACACACATCACAGTGACATCACACACATCACAGTGACATCACACACACACATCACAGTGACATCACACACACATCACAGTGACATCACACACACACACACACACACATCACAGTGACATCACACACACACACATCACAGTGACATCACACACATCACGGGTGACATCACACACACATACATCACAGTGACATCACACACACATAACAGTGACATCACACACACACACACACATCACAGTGACATCACACACACATCACAGTGACATCACACACATCACAGTGACATCACACACACACACACACATCACAGTGACATCACACACACACACATCACAGTGACATCACACACACACACACACACATCACAGTGACATCACACACACACATCACAGTGACATCACACACACACACATCACAGTGATATCACACACACACATCACAGTGACATCACACACATCAAATTGACATCACACACACATCACAGTGACATCACACACACACACATCACAGTGACATCACACACACATATCACAGTGACATCACACACACACACATCACAGTGATATCACACACACATCACAGTGACATCACACACATCAAAGTGACATCACACACACACATCACAGTGACATCACACACACACACACACACACACACACACACACACACACACACACACATCACAGTGACATCACACACACACACACATCACAGTGACATCACACACACACATCACAGTGACATCACACACATCAAAGTGACATCACACACACATCACAGTGACATCACACACACACACATCACAGTGACATCACACACACACATCACAGTGACATCACACACACACACACACACATCACAGTGACATCACACACACACACACACACACACACACATCACAGTGACATCACACACACACACACACACACACATCACAGTGACATCACACACATCACAGTGACATCACACACACACACATCACAGTGACATCACACACACATCACAGTGACATCACACACACACACACATCACAGTGACATCACACACACACACACACACATCACAGTGACATCACACACACACACACATCACAGTGACATCACACACACACACATCACAGTGACATCACACACACACACACACACACACACACATCACAGTGACATCACACACACACACATCACAGTGACATCACACACACACACACACATCACAGTGACATCACACACACACACATCACAGTGACATCACACACACATCACAGTGACATCACACACACACACACACATCACAGTGACATCACACACACACACACATCACAGTGACATCACACACACACATCACACACACACACATCACAGTGACATCACACACACATCACAGTGACATCACACACACATCACAGTGACATCACACACATCACAGTGACATCACACACACATCACAGTGACATCACACACACACACATCACAGTGACATCACACACATCACACATCACAGTGACATCACACACACACACATCACAGTGACATCACACACACATCACAGTGACATCACACACACACACACACATCACAGTGACATCACTCACACACACATCACAGTGACTTCACACACACATCACAGTGACATCACACACACATCACAGTGACATCACACACACATCACAGTGACATCACACACATCACAGTGACATCACACACATCACACATCACAGTGACATCACACACATCAAAGTGACATCACACACACATCACAGTGACATCACACACACATCACAGTGACATCACACACACATCACAGTGATATCACACACACATCACAGTGACATCACACACATCAAAGTGACATCACACACATCACAGTGACATCACACACACACACACATCACAGTGACATCACACACACACACACACACATCACAGTGACATCACACACACACACACACACACATCACAGTGACATCACACACACACATCACAGTGACATCACACACACACACACACACACACACACATCACAGTGACATCACACACATCAAAGTGACATCACACACACACACACATCACAGTGACATCACACACACACACATCACAGTGACATCACACACACACATCACAGTGACATCACACACACATCACACACACACACACATCACAGTGACATCACACACACACACACACATCACAGTGACATCACAGTGACATCACACACACACACATCACAGTGACATCACTCACACACACATCACAGTGACATCACACACACACACACACACACATCACAGTGACATCACACACACACACACATCACAGTGACATCACACACACATCACAGTGACATCACACACACATCACAGTGACATCACACACACACATCACAGTGACATCACACACACACATCACAGTGACATCACACACACACACACACACATCACAGTGACATCACACACACACATCACAGTGACATCACACACATCAAAGTGACATCACACACACCTGTTTTGGAGGATGTATGTGGTATGGATAGAGAACGTTTACTGCAGGACAGACCTCGATCCAATGATTTGAATCGGAATCTGGGCGTTCCTTTTATCACCACATACTCTCTCCAACATAAGGAGGTTAAACAACTAATCTCTAAGCACTGGCATATCATCACCAACGATAGGGTGTTGGGGGGAGTCCTACCGCCAAAGCCTCTGACTGTCTTTAGGGGAGTGCCTTCCTTCCGGAACAAATTGGCTCCGGGTGTCCTAGATCCTCCAACAGAAAAAATTACCTTCTTTGACCAACTGACCGGTTTTTATAAATGCAACCGATGTCATGTATGTTCCCTGAATTCCTGTTCGAATAGGAGAATCCAGACTTTTATGTCCACTGTAACTGGTCATTCCCATACTATTATCCCCTTCATTACCTGTACCACCCGTGGGGTAGTTTACATGTTGCAATGCCCTTGTGGCTTGCAATATGTGGGGCGGACCAAACGCCCCCTACGGGTTAGGCTCAACTAGCACATCACGAATATTTTGACAGGGTTCAAGAACCATTCGGTCTCAAAACATTACCGTCTTGTTCACGATAGAGACCCCTCCAACACTCTGTTTGTCGGTATAGATCGATATAAGCCGTATTGGAGGGGGAGCTCCCTTGTACGAGATATTTCAAAGTTAGAGATGTCTTGGGTCCATAGGTTAAAATGTTATACGCCACATGGACTAAATATAGATGTGGACGTAAATGCCTTTATAGACAATTCCTAATGGGGTTTCTCATAGCCGTTCTTGGGGTTGAAATAATCTTTTATTTGAATTAGAGATTAATATGGCCTAATTAGGTGGTGGCCCCGGATATGAGTTTTTTATCTATTTTCCCTTTATATGTTCTTCCCTCCTATACATGTTTTTCTGTAGTTTGGGCGATTTGTTTAAATAATTTTATTATGGCCACTTATTATGTGATTAAGGCCTTATATTCATTTACTTTAATATGCATGAGTTTACATGTTGGGGTCTATGCCCCCCCTTTTTTTCTTACGATCATGTGAGGGGGAGACTAGTATAGTCCACATTATGGATCAATATTATTAATTTAATTTTGCCCTTAGTCCTTTAAATGTTGGCATAACCGATTTGGTCTATGCACTTATTTTAGTGTATCCTTAGGGCTATATGACCCTATGTTTACCTGTTAGTTTAAGTTTGGAGTTACCATACTCCACATAGTATACATGGGGTAGGTCCCGTTTTTTACTAAGAGGAAGTTATGTAAATGTCCCGTTTTTTACTAAGAGAAAGTTATACAAACGTTTCGTTTTACAGTTTTTATATGTCTATTTTAGAGTCTTATATTCGGTTATCCAGCCATCCTGTAGTTTTGGGAGGCGTGAGCATCTCTTCTGTAGGAAGGCTATTTGATTATAATGTTGCTTGGTATGTTAGACAAGGATGCCCACACTTAAGATGGCTCCGCTGGCTCTACATACAGATATTGATGCCCACACCTAAGATGGCGTTGTGTGTTTCCCTGAACGGAACTCAGAACGAGGCTTGGGTAGTGTTTATAATGTGGTGGCTCAGCACGCTGCCCGTTCCCCATTGAAAACGTCAAACGTGTGACGAAACGCGTCTGGGAGGGGCGTGCTGACGTCACCACATTGCGTAATTGAGGACGGGAGTGTGTCCGGAGGCCGGCCGGCTCCGTTTTCGTTTCTTTTATCCTTCAGCCTGTTATATTCGACCATTGTAAGTGCTTTTCTGTTTTTAATAAATGTGATATAGTCAGTATTACACTATTTGGCTCTCCATTATTTATATGCCGCTGAGCTTGGACGGAGAGGATAAGACGAGACATACCATTTCGGTTGGAAGTGATGTTGAGAACATAATACATCTGCCTTATGTGTCCTTTTTGTCTGGTAAGGGGACAACCCTGAAGGTTTGCCTTATTTATCCTCTGGTGGCGGTTCTCGTGTTTCCACATATCTGCATATGAGGGTTAGCCCTCTGGTAAGCAGCCTGTATCACTATTGTGTCTATCACTGGATATAAGCTTTCTATTTTCCATATATTTATATTTTTTCTTCACCTGGAGTATTTTATATGCCGACTACCCACCCTATATCTGGTAAGCAGATTTGGAAGTCGTTGCAGCTTTCACATTCTTTTTACATATTTTTTGATATTTTGTATTTATTTATTAATTTTCTTCTTTCACTTGTGTGTGCATGATTGCATGACACTCACCTCACTGTCCTAGCTACTTAGCGTAGGATTTATGATTACACGTGATTTAAGGATTTTTTGGGTGGTCACCCCTTTTTGTTTGGTGTGGTATATGTCAAAACAATATTATACTATATATATTTTTTATATTTTTTGCACTATATCTGTGAATACACGGGATGAGGGCGCCTCTCCTGTTCCATCTGGAGTATACATCTAAAGGCCCAGGCTGGGTTTAAGCCACTCGCCCTTACAAACTTACTTCTGGTAAGCACAACTGAAGTTGGAGTGTTTTGCTGATTGTGTCTATTCATCACTATCTTGTTTGGAGAAAATTTTGACCCAGATCAACATTGGGACTATGCATTCATGATTATAGGACTGTAACATGGACTCCTTTATCATTTCTTAGCGCGGTTTCTTTATTGTTTGATTTCTTTATTGTTTGATTTTTATACGGTGGGCTACACTTGTAACCGCAGCTGGTGTTTATTCCTTTTTTAGCTTCTGAGCGCAGTTTTTTCTTTCTATTTTACATCACACACACACACATCACAGTGACATCACACACACACACATCACAGTGACATCACACACACACACACACACATCACAGTGACATCACACACACATCACAGTGACATCACACACACACACATCACAGTGACATCACACACACATCACACACACACATCACAGTGACATCACACACACACACATCACAGTGACATCACACACACATCACACACACACATCACAGTGACATCACACACACATCACAGTGACATCACACACACACACATCACAGTGACATCACACACACACACATCACAGTGACATCACACACACACATCACAGTGACATCACACACACATCACACACACACATCACAGTGACATCACACACACACACACACACATCACAGTGACATCACACACACACACACACACACACATCACAGTGACATCACACACACATCACAGTGACATCACACACACACACATCACAGTGACATCACACACACACATCACAGTGACATCACACACACACATCACAGTGACATCACACACACATCACAGTGACATCACACACACATCACAGTGACATCACACACACACACATCACAGTGACATCACACACATCAAAGTGACATCACACACACACATGATACTGCACACATTGCAATGGAATCACACACATTGCAGTGACATCAAACGTACATTGCAGTGACGTCATACATATTGTGGTGACATCACAGACATCCCGGTGACATCACACATATACTTAATGGTAAATACCTTGCAGCACAGCAGAATTTTTCGCCCCTATGTCCAGTGTAGAAGGTTGCCCATCTCTCAGGGTACATCCAGGTCAGAGGGGGTCATTAGACAGGGTCCGCCAGGCCAGGTGGAAACTTCCAGCATGGGCTTTGCACAGTGATGGACAAAGTGGTGTCACCAGGGTGGTCCGGCATTCAGTCCCCTGGAGAAGATGTGGAACGTCTGACTTCTGGAAGGTCGTGTGACTCTGCAGACCACAGAGAGGAGGAATATTCAGGGGAAGAGGAAATTTCTACATCTCTCTCAGAGAAGAAATCTAAACATGACAGAACAATAGTTATCAGTCAGAAGAGGGAACTGCGGCCAGCTGAGACTCAGCCAAGAGGAGAAACTTTCCATACAGGGACCATGGGCCAATCTGCCTGATCTGTGCCTGATAAAAGGATGGCGCTGGCTGGATGGGCACAGCGGGGGGAGGGGGGGACACTCAGTAGTTGGTATTAGTCATTGTGCGTATTTTTCCACAGATGTAACTTCTGATGGTTATCAGGCAAACTCTGCAACTTACTTATTCTCTATGAGCCTGTATCCCCACATGGAGACCCACTGACACCAACGATGGGACACTATTCCTTCCACTGATACCAATGATGGGACACTATTCCTCCCACTGACACCAATGATGGGGCACTATTGATCTTTTATTAAAAGAATCAAGCAACCAATTTTATACAAAAGTAAAAAACAAAACCATAGTACAAAACTTCAACAGAAATCCAAGGAATACACATCCATGTTCAGAATATATACAATATATACATAATCCGTTACCAAAACTATTTACATAAAGCAGCAGAGAAGGCCTAAGAGGCACAACCCATCACCTATGTACGCAGCCATTTATCAAAAATTAATCCAAAAAAATAATAATCTAGGGTGATAAGAGACAGACAGCCACACCCGGGAAAGAGACTCCTGGCAGTCAGGGAGGCTTGAAACCCCTCCACGCCTTCAACCAAGCCCCCTGACTCCGCTTGTCTCTCTCAAGTACCCGAATCTTCTCCACCTCATGCAGAATGTCATACACCACCACCTGAACAGGAAGGATTTTACGCCGAATGCTGACCTGACACCGTGCGTTCCAAGTGAAATAACGGACTACTAGGCTAACTAGAAAAAGTGTATCTAAACAAAAAACCCCACCAGTATTGAATGCTCCATACACCCACTCGGCATAACCCAGCCTGGAGAGGAAAGGAACACCGAGGGCCCGTCCCACCTGTTTGTACACCTCTATGTTAAAAGGGCAATGAAGCAGAAAATGGTCCATAGTCTCCTCCTCACCTGCACACTCCTCCCGAGGACAGCTACGATCCACCCCACTGCGGAATTTCAAATTGCCCCTAACATAGAGCCTCCCATGGAAGCACATCCAGGCCAGATCCCTGAATTTAGGAGGTACTCTGTCCAAATTAATAAGTCTTAACCCTGCCCTCAAAACTGGGCCTGGGCAATCCCTTAAGGCCAGTGGGTCATGAAAGACTTCACTCAAGACTCGACTCATAAGGACTTTCCTCGGAACCGATCTGAGATCTTCAGCCGACAATCGCCACTGCCGTAATAACTTCAGGCACGGAGCGACATAGGCTGGTAGCTGACCACGATGACCCCTGAGATTCTTCACTTGGCCACCTTCTTCCCAAAGTCGCAGAAAAGGCCTAAACCAAGATCTAAAAATGCCTGCCCATGCAGGAGGTTCCACTGCAAGCATATTACCAATATTAAACTTGAGAAAAAGCAGTGAAAAGAAAAGAACTGGGTTGACCATACCTAAGCCACCCTCCCTCCTGGATAGATAGGTGACATTCCTCTTGATGGGGTTCAGTCTGTTCCCCCACAACATCTGGAAGAACACACTACTGACCCTAGCATAGAGAGACACTGGCAAGATGCAGACAAAGCTGACATACAAAAAGATCGGAATCAGGTAAGTCTTAATCAGATCAACCCTTTCCCTCATAGATAACTTCCATTTCTTCCAGCTGACCACCTTAGTATTGGCAATTTCCAGTCTGCCTTCCCAGTTTTTGAGGCCATAATCGCCGGGTCCAAATTCAATGCCTAGAATCTTAATTCTTTCCTGGGGCACTGGAAAGGTGTCCGGGAGATCAAAACCCTCACCTTCCTTTCCCATCCAGAAGACTTCACTCTTTTCCTGATTGATCTTGGAGCCTGATGCTTCAGAATACCGTGATGTCAGAGAGACCACCTCCTCTGCTTCATCCGCCCCGGTGACAATCACTGACACATCGTCCGCATAGGCAACAACCCTCAAAGGTGGCTCACCCGGGAGACCCACTGGTACCCCACACAACATGCTGCTCTCTAGCCTCCTGATGAAAGGGTCGATTGCAAACACATAGAGCAGGGGACTCAGGGGACAACCCTGGCGCACCCCGGAGCCAACCTCAAAGGACTGCCCAACCCAACCATTAACAAGAGGAAAGCTTTCTGCCCCCTTATACAAGACTTTTAACCAATCGACAAAACCACCCGGCAGACCGTACTTACTAAGGAGCAACCACAGGTACTCATGGTTGGCACGATCAAAAGCCTTTGCCTGATCCAATGTCAGCAAATACTTTCCCCAGCCTGCAGCCCTGCACCGCTCCAAGGCCTCCCGGACAGCTAAAACCGCTGTGAAGGTGCACCTACCCTGGACCGAACAGTGCTGATGGCGAGAAAGCAAAGACTCTGCTACTGACGATAGGCGCCAGAAAAATATCTTTGCCAGTATCTTTCTATCGACATTAAGAAGGCTGATGGGGCGCCAATTCTCAATCATCGAAGGATCTTTACCCTTTGAAAGAAGAATCACAGCTGAGTGCCTCATGGAAGGGGGAAGTACCCCCTCAGCAAGGCAACTGTTAAAAACCTCTACCAAATGTGGGGCCAGAATAGACTTAAAGGCTTTGTAAAACTCAGCCGTCAAGCCATCCGGTCCAGGTGACTTTTTGATGGCAAGTTGTTCAATTGCCCTCATCACCTCTTCAACTGTGATCTCCTCTGTCAAATTCATCAATGGGACATCTTCATCATTTAGACCTGGAGTAGAGTCCAAAAAGCCTTCCATCTTGTCACGGTCAAGCTCTTTCCTCCCAAGAAGGTCAGCATAAAAGGACCTCACGACCTCCAGAATCCCTGACCTGGACTTTGTCAAGGAACCTGTACTGTCTTTAAGGCCAACGACCGTTTTAACAGCTACACCTTGTTTGCAGTTCTGGTAAGGGTCAGGCGAGTGGTACTTCCCATAGTCCCTCTCCAGAACCAAAGAGGCATGCCGGTCATATTGACACTTCCTGAGAAGGAGTTTCACTTCGGAGATTGCCCCAGGATCTCCACCTCTCGAGACAAGAATATCCAGCTTCCTCCGTAAACGTTGGTAGGTCATGTATTTATTAAACTGCTTTCTATTGGCTAGGCCCCTGAAGAATCCAGCGATCCTCTTTTTGGTTAGCTCCCACCACTCAGCCTTGCTGCTACAAAAGTCCAGGATGGTCACCTGTGCCTGAAAGAATTCCTCAAAGGATTGTCTAACATGTTCTTCCTTGAGTAGAGTCGAATTCAATCTCCAGATGCCCTTACCCCTCTGAGGGGCGTCTGAAGCATTCAGGACCACAGATAGCATACAGTGATCAGAGAACTCTACTGCCTGCACCACTGGGGGTGAGAAAGCAGAGGTCTCCTTCAAAAAAAACCTATCTATTCTACTCTGACTATTACCTCGATGAAAGGTGAACCCAGTGTCATCCGGGAGGTGCTTAATGTGCACATCCACAAGACCAGCATCCCTAACCATACTATTTAAAAAAACGCTATCATATCCCAGCCTGTCCTTGAAGTCCTTCCTGTCCTTGGGCCTAGTTACTGTATTAAAGTCACCTCCAAAGACCACTTGCCGGGATGTAAAAAGAAATGGCTTGATCCTTGTAAAAAGGCACTTCCTGTCCCACTTTGTGTGCGGCCCATAGACATTAATTAGGCGCAGGTCCTGCCCTCCCACAAGGACGTCTAAGACCATACATCTCCCAATCTCCACCTCAATAACCCGCCGGACAGTTACCATGCCGGTTTTAAACAACACCGCCACACCGCCGTAAGGCTCGGCCGCAAGAGACCAGTAAGATGGACCATACCTCCACTCTCTCTTGGCCATATGAATATCTGCCAAGGAGGTGAGCCTAGTCTCTTGCAAAAATAAAATTTCAGCATCTAATTGGCTGAACAAAAAGAAGGCCATAGAACGAGCTCTTACTGACTTAATGCTGGCGACATTTATTGTCACCACTTTTAACGGAGGGGGAACCGCCATTTGGGTTATTGGGTGGATTGCTTCTTAGCTCCCCTCTGCTGCTCATCACCAGAAGCCTCTCTCTTTCTTGAGGCCGCCTCAAACTCCATCTCAGAATCAGAACTTCGCTCCGAAGAAGCTCCAGATGAGGAAATCTCCCACTTAGAGGACCTATAACGGTTGGAGACAGGCACTGGAGCCTGTTCCGTCCTCACCACCTGCTTCTTCCGCTTCCCAACCTTCCTTCTCTCCTCCAGGTACTGCAGGTCAGCTTCAGAGATGCCCTTATCTCCTGTTTTTTTCTTTGAAGTCTTTACAGAAGACTCCTTTAGAGAGGCAGAAGCGACCTTTTTAATACCCACTACCACTCCTGGTGGGGGGGGTGCTCCCTTTGAATCTGTCTTAGGAGGGGTAGACTCCTGGGGGGTAACTGACTCGGGGGGCACAGACTTGGAAGGTTCTGACACATGAGGAGAGGGTACAGTAGGCTGGGGGGACACAGAGACAGATACAGAAGGAATACTTACAGACACAGGAGGGGTGGCCACAGGAACTGGGGAGGGACCCTGAGCAGGACCAGGGGAGTCAGTCACCGCAGAGGAGGATGGTACACCAGGGGCCTCACCCTCCATCCTGTCCAGCCTTGACATGTCATCAATTACCTCCTTCTCCATATTGTGCCAGGCTTCAGGACATCTGCTGTAGGGGTGGCCAAGGCGCAGGCACAGGTTGCACCTGATCATCTCGGTGCAGTCCTTGGCCATATGACCCTGACCCCGACACACTGAACATATCAAGGCTGAACAGGAAGAGCTCAAATGCCCCTTTTCTCCACAGCGGTGACACAGCTTCGGCTGACCAGGGTAGAAAATAGTCATCCTATCCCTCCCTATAAAAGCTGAGGAGGGCAGGTGACGGACAACATTCCCATCCCTGGCCAACCTGACTGTAACCGACCAACCCCCAGTCCAGATGTTACGTTCATCAAGGATTTTGCTGGGCTTAGTCAAAACCTCACCATAGTTCCTTAACCAGACCTCTAGGTCCCGAGCAGGAACACTCTCATTGGTGAGTATGATGGTTATCTTTTTCACCGTTGACCTTTGCGAAACCGCAACTGGGGCCAGACCTTCCCATTCAGGTCTTGACCTGCACCGAGCCTCATATCGCTCCCAGAACAGGTCAAGACCCTCTGGCCTGGTGAAACTAATGGTATAATCCCGTGTCCCAGCAACATGTATTAGAGCATACAGGTCGTTTGCCCCAAAACCCATCTCCAAAATCAAATCCACCACTGCACGCCGTGCTGGAGGGATCGCACCACCTTCCCATTTGAGAATTACCACATTTCTTCTCGGACCCCCAGCAGAAGCCAGAGACCCAAGACCAGATCCTGGGGTGCCCAAAGTGGTAGGCTGCAGGGGGAAACCCCGCTTGTGGGCGGAGCCACCAGGAGCAGAGCGTACCACCTGAGCAAACGTGGGTTTATCAGGGCCAAGGCCCCACACTGAAGTCACAGTAGTCTGTTCATTATTATTATTTGCTTGGACTGAGCTGGGACGATTGTCCATCACACTTGTACAATTGCTGTCAGACACACACACGTTCAATTTCCCATCAGGAATAGTCACAGTTGCTGCAATACCAGCTGTCTCCTGATGCTGCACTGTAGAGTCTCCAGCAGCTGTGGGGCAAACATCTTTAGACTCAGCCAAAGGAGAGTTAATAGGCTCTGCTGACACCGGTAGTTCCTTTTCAGAAATGTCATTTTTTAAATGCAGCTCTTGCTGCGCTGCAGCATTAGCAGGTACAACATTGCTACACATAGCATTAGAAACTTGATTGTCACTGGGCACACTTTCAACATTGCTCATGGTGTTAGATGACACAAAAACAGATTCATCCCCTGCTTGGGGCTTGACATTATCAGGCACATTATCAGTTATGTTCTCATCACCAAACGCCAGCTGATCCCCCCGCACAGGAGACTCCATTACCTGGATGGCCCTGAGCATTCCTCCTGAGTCCTGGGAAGGCATGGGGCTGCTTACCTCTACCTGAGGGGGCAGGGGGTCAGAACTGGGGGTCTCCTCCTCCACCTCCATCTTTGTCATCCTCGCAAACCTTTTATCATTGTAAAACTTTTCCTTAAATGGCCCATCTCTTCCTTCCATGATGGACACAATGGTCTCCTGATGTTCCACCCGGACCTTGGCCAGTTGGATCTCCGGATCCATGGACCCTCGTTTCTGGCTGTGCAAGCCCTCACGCTGCCTTCTCAGGCGCTTCAGCTCCGCTCTCAGTTTATAGAGCTTGTCTCTTTCTCTATTCAGGGCTTTAATCCCGGCCACCACTCGCTCCTGAATTGCCTCTGAGCCTTCATCCTTACCAGGGGCAGAAAGATCACAAGCCATGGTTTGTACAGAGGAAGGTATGTCACCTGATGGCCCAGGAGATGGCTGAGAGCTTCCAGCAGGAGAGGCCCTGCTGGCCTCCATGGCTTCCCCAGAAAGGGGCCAGGAGAGCTGGGATAGATTTCCTCACCACTCCCCTCTCACACGGATCTGCAGCAGCTCCAGACAGACAGCCTCCTCCTGACACACCTGTGCTCCAATGATGGGTGGGGCACTATTCCTCCCACTGACACCAATGATGGGACACTATTCCTCCCACTGACACCAATGATGGGACACTATTCCCCTCCCACTGACACCAATGATGGGACACTATTCCTCCCACTGACACCAATGATGGGACACTATTCCTTCCACTGACACCAATGATGGGGCACTATTCCTTCCACTGACACCAATGATGGGGTACTATTCCTCCCACTGACACCAATGATGGGACACTATTCCTCCCACTGACACCAATGATGGGACTCTATTCCTCCCACTGACACCAATGATGGGGCACTATTCCTCCCACTGACACCAATGATGGGACACTATTCCTCCCACTGACACCAATGATGGGACACTATTTCTTCCACTGATACCAATGATGGGGCACTATTCCTTCCACTGACACCAATGATGGGGCACTATTCCTCCCACTGACACCAATGATGGGGCACTATTGATCTTTTATTAAAAAGAATCAAGCAACCAATTTTATACAAAAGTAAAAAACAAAACCATAGTAAAAAACTTCAACAGAAATCCAAGGAATACACATCCATGTTCAGAATATTTACAATATATACATAATCCACTACCAAAACTATTTACATAAAGCAGCAGAGAGGGCCTAAGAGGTACAACCCATCACCTATGTACGCAGCCATTTATCAAAAATTAATTCAAAAAATAATAATCTAGGGTGATAAGAGACAGACAGCCACACCCGGGAAAGAGACTCCTGGCAGTCAGGGAGGCTTGAAACCCCTCCACGCCTTCAACCAAGCCCCCTGACTCCGCTTGTCTCTCTCAAGTACCCGAATCTTCTCCACCTCATGCAGAATGTCATACACCACCACCTGAACAGGAAGGATTTTATGCCGAATGCTGACCTGACACCGTGCGTTCCAAGTGAAATAACGGACTACTATGCTAACTAGAAAAAGTGTATCTAAACAAAAAACCCCACCAGTATTGAATGCTCCATACACCCACTCAGCATAACCCAGCCTGGAGAGGAAAGGGACACCGAGGGCCCGTCCCACCTGTTTGTACACCTCTATGTTAAAAGGGCAATGAAGCAGAAAATGGTCCATAGTCTCCTCCTCACCTGCACACTCCTCCCGAGGACAGCTACGATCCACCCCACTGCGGAATTTCAAATTGCCCCTAACATAGAGTCTCCCATGGAAGCACAACCAGGCCAGATCCCTGAATTTAGGGGGTACTCTGTCCAAATTAATAAGTCTTAACCCTGCCCTCAAAACTGGGCCTGGGCAATCCCTTAAGGCCAGTGGGTCATGAAAGACTTCGCTCAAGACTCGACTCATAAGGCCTTTCCTCGGAACCGATCTGAGATCTTCAGCCGACAATCGCCACTGCCGTAGTAACTTCAGGCACGGAGCATCATAGGCTGGTAGCTGACCACGATGACCCCTGAGATTCTTCACTTGGCCACCTTCTTCCCAAAGTCGCAGAAAAGGCCTAAACCAAGATCTAAAAATGCCTGCCCATCCAGAAGGTTCCACTGCAAGCATATTACCAATGTTAAACTTGAGAAAAAGCAGTGAAAAGAAAAGAACTGGGTTGACCATACCTAAGCCACCCTCCCTCCTGGATAGATAGGTGACATTCCTCTTGATGGGGTTCAGTCTGTTCCCCCACAACATCTGGAAGAACACACTACTGACCCTAGCATAGAGAGACACTGGCAAGCGGCAGACAAAGCTGACATACAAGAAGATCGGAATCGGGTAAGTCTTAATCAGATTAACCCTTTCCCTCATAGATAACTTCCATCTCTTCCAGCTGACCACCTTAGTATTGGCAATTTCCAGTCTGCCTTCCCAGTTTTTGAGGCCATAATCGCCGGGTCCAAATTCAATGCCTAGAATCTTAATTCTTTCCTGGGGCACTGGAAAGGTGTCCGGGAGATCAAACCCCTCACCTTCCTTTCCCATCCAGAAAACTTCACTCTTTTCCTGATTGATCTTGGAGCCTGATGCTTCAGAATACCGTGATGTCAGAGAGACCACCTCCTCTGCTTCATCCGCCCCGGTGACAATCACTGACACATCGTCCGCATAGGCAACAACCCTCAAAGGCGGCTCACCCGGAAGCCCCACTGGCACCCCACACAACATGCCGCTCTCTAGCCTCCTGATGAAGGGGTCGATTGCAAACACATAGAGCAGGGGACTCATGGGACAACCCTGGCGCACCCCGGAGCCAACCTCAAAGGACTGCCCAACCCAACCATTAACAAGAGGAAAGCTCTCTGCCCCCTTATACAAGACTTTTAACCAATCGACAAAACCACCCGGCAGACCGTACTTACTAAGGAGCAACCACAGGTACTCATGGTTAACACGATCAAAAGCCTTTGCCTGATCCAATGTCAGCAAATACTTTCCCCAGCCTGCAGCCCTGCACCGCTCCAAGGCCTCCCGGACAGCTAAAACTGCTGTGAAGGTGCACCTACCCTTGACCGAACAGTGCTGATGGCGAGAAAGCAAAGACTCTGCTACTGACAATAGGCGCCAGAAAATGATCTTTGCCAGTATCTTTCTATCAATATTAAGAAGGCTGATGGGGCGCCAATTCTCAACCATCGAAGGATCTTTACCCTTTGAAAGAAGAATCACAGCCGAGTGCCTCATGGAAGGGGGAAGTACCCCATCAGCAAGGCAACTGTTAAAAACCTCTACCAAATGTGGGGCCAGAATAGACTTAAAAGTTTTGTAAAACTCAGCCGTCAAGCCATCCGGTCCAGGTGACTTTTTGATGGCAAGCTGTTCAATTGCCCTCATCACCTCTTCAACTGTGATCTCCTCTGTCAAATTCATCAATGGAACATCTTCATCATTTAGACCTGGAGTAGAGTCCAAAAAGCTTTCCATCTTGTCACGGTCAAGCTCTTTCCTCCCAAGAAGGTCAGCATAAAAGGACCTCACGACCTCCAGAATCCCTGACCTAGACTTTGTCAAGGAACCTGTACTGTCCTTAAGGCCAACAACCGTTTTAACAGCTACACCTTGTTTGCAGTTCTGGTAAGGGTCAGGCGAGTGGTACTTCCCATAGTCCCTCTCCAGAACCAAAGAGGCATGCCGGTCATATTGACACTTCCTGAGAAGGAGTTTCACTTCGGAGATTGCCCCAGGATCTCCTCCTCTCGATACAAGAATATCCAGCTTCCTCCGTAAATGTTGGTAGGTCATGTATTTATTAAACTGCTTTCTATTGGCTAGGCCCCTGAAGAATCCAGCAATCCTCTTTTTGGTCAGCTCCCACCACTCAGCCTTGCTGCTACAAAAGTCCAGGATGGTCACCTGTGCCTGAAACAATTCCTCAAAGGATTGTCTAACATGTTCTTCCTTGAGTAGAGTCGAATTCAATCTCCAGATGCCCTTACCCCTCTGAGGGGTGTCTGAAGCATTCAGGACCACAGATAGCATACAGTGATCAGAGAACTCTACTGCCTGCACCACTGGGGGTGAGAAAGCAGAGGTCTCCTTCAAAAAAAACCTATCTGTTCTACTCTGACTATTACCTCGATGAAAGGTGAACCCAGTGTCATCCGGGAGGTGCTTAATGTGCACATCCACAAGACCAGCATCCCTAACCATACTATTTAAAAAAACGCTATCATATCCCAGCCTGTCCTTGAAGTCCTTCCTGTCCTTGGGTCTAGTTACTGTATTAAAGTCACCTCCAAAGACCACTTGCCGAGATGTAAAAGAAATGGCTTGATCCTTGTAAAAAGGCACTTCCTGTCCCACTTTGTGTGCGGCCCATAGACATTAATTAGGCGCAGGTCCTGCCCTCCCACAAGGACGTCTAAGACCATACATCTCCCAATCTCCACCTCAATAACCCGCCGGACAGTTACCATGCCGGTTTTAAACAACACCGCCACACCGCCGTAAGGCTCGGCCGCAAGAGACCAGTAAGATGGACCATACCTCCACTCTCTCTTGGCCATATGAATATCTGCCAAGGAGGTGAGCCTAGTCTCTTGCAAAAATAAAATTTCAGCCTCTAATTGGCTGAACAAAAATAAGGCCATAGAACGAGCTCTTACTGACTTAATGCTGGCGACATTTATTGTCACCACTTTTAACGGAGGGGGAACCGCCATTTGGGTTATTGGGTGGATTGCTTCTTAGCTCCCCTCTGCTGCTCATCACCAGAAGCCTCTCTCTTTCTTGAGGCCGCCTCAAACTCCATTTCGGAATCAGAACTTCGCTCCGAAGAAGCTCCAGATGAAGAGATATCCCAATTAGAGGACCTATAACGGTTGGAGACAGGCACTGGAGCCTGTTCTGTCCTCACCACCTGCTTCTTCCGCTTCCCAACCTTCCTTCTCTCCTCCAGGTACTGCAGGTCAGCTTCAGAGATGCCCTTATCTCTTACTTTTTTCTGTGAAGTCTTTCCACAAGACTTCTTTACAGAGGAAGAAGCAACCTTTTTAGTACCCACTACCACTGCTGGTGGGGGGGGTGCTCCCTTTGAATCCGACTTAGGAGGGGTAGACTCCTGGGGGGTAACTGACTCAGGGGGCACAGACTTGGAAGGTTCTGACACAAGAGGAGGGGATACAGTAGGCTGGGGGGAGACAGATACAGATACAGAAGGAATACTTACAGACACATGAGGGGTGACCACAGGAACTGGAGAGGGATCCTGAGCAGGACCAGGGGAGTCAGTCACCGCAGAGGAGGATGGTACACCAGGGGCCTCACCCTCCATCCTGTCCAGCCCTGACATGTCATCAATTACCTCCTTCTCCATATTGTGCCAGGCTTCAGGACATCTGCTGTAGGGGTGGCCAAGGCGCAGGCACAGGTTGCACCTGATCATCTCGGTGCAGTCCTTAGCCATATGACCCTGACCCCGACACACTGAACATATCAAGGCTAAACAGGAGGAACTCAAATGCCCCTTTTCTCCACAGCGGTGACACAGCTTCGGCTGACCAGGGTAAAAAACAGTCATCCTATCCCTCCCTATAAAAGCTGAGGAGGGCAGGTGACGGACAACATTCCCATCCCTGGCCAACCTGACTGTTACTGACCAACCCCCAGTCCAGATGTTACGCTCATCAAGGATTTTATTGGGCTTGGTCAAAACCTCCCCATAGTTCCTTAACCAAACCTCTAGATCCCGGGCAGGGACACTCTCATTGGTGAGGATAATTGTGATTTTTTTTACTGTAGACCTCTGAGAAACTGCAACTGGGGCCAGACCTTCCCATTCAGGTCTTGACCTGCACCGAGCCTCATATCTCTCCCAGAACAGGTCAAGACCCTCTGGCCTGGTGAAGCTAACTGTATAATCCCGTGTCCCAGCTACATGTATAAAGGCATACAGATCGTTTGCCCCAAAACCCATCTCCAAAATCAAATCCACCACTGCACGCCGTGCTGGAGGGATCGCACCACCTTCCCATTTCAGAATAACAACATTACGTCTGGGACCCCCAGCAGAAGCCAGAGACCCAAGACCAGATCCTGGGGTGCTCAAAGTGGAAGCCTGTAGGGGAAAACCCCGCTTGGGAGCAGAGCTACCAGGAGCAGAGCGTACCACCTGAGCAAAGGTAGGTTTATCAGGGCCAAGGCCCCACACTGAAGTCACATTAGTCTGTACATCATTATCAACTGTCTGAACTGAACTGGCAGAATCCATAGCAGGACGATTGTCCATCACACTGATACTGGGGTGATTGTTATCAGTCACAGCAATATTCAATTTCCCATCAGGAAAGGTCACAGTTTCTGCTGCAATACCAGCTGTCTCCTGATGCTGCGCTGTAGAGTCCCCAGCAGCAGTGGGGCAAACAGCTTTGGACTCACCTAAAGAAGGGTTAATGGACTCTGCTGACACCTGTGGTTCTTCTACAGAAATGACATTTTTTAAAAGTAACTCTTGCTGCATTGCAGCATCAGCAAGCACAACATTGCTGCACACAGGATCAGCAGCCTGATTGTCATTAGGCACATTGTCAGTGTTGAAAGGCACAAAAACAGTCTTATCCACAACATGGGACTTGGCAGTCTTTACCTTATCAGGTACATCATCAGTAATGTCCTCTTCATTAAACATTAACTGATTCCTCCGCATAGGAGACTCCATTACCTGGATGGCCCTGAGCATGCCTCCTGAGTCCTGGGAAGGCATGGGGCTGCTTACCTCTCCCTGAGGGGGCAGGGGGTCTGAACTGGGGGTCTCCTCCTCCACCTCCATCTTTGTCATCCTTCCAAACCTCCTGTCATTTCCAAACTTCTCCTTAAATGGCCCATCTCTGCCTTCCATCATGGCCACAATGGTCTCCTGATGGTCCACACGGACTTTGGCCAATTGGATCTCCGGATCCATGGATCCACGCTTCTGGCTGTGTAAGCCCTCACGCTGCCTTCGCAGACGCTTCAGCTCCGCTCGTAACTTGTAAAGCTTATCCCTCTCCCTATTTAGGACCTTAATCCCGGCCACCACTCGCTCCCGAATGGCTTCGGAACCTTCATCCTCACCAGGGGTAGAGAGATCAGCTTGTACAGGGGCAGGCATGTCACCCGACGGCCCAGGAGATGGCTGTGAGCTTCCAGCAGGAGAGGCCCTGCTGGCCTCCATGGCTTCCCCAGAAAGGGGCCAGGAGAGCTGGGAGAGATTTCCTCACCACTCCCCTCTCACACGGATCACCTGCAGTAGCTCCAGACAGCTTCCTCCTGACACACCTGTGCTCCAATGATGGGTGGGGCACTATTGATCTTTTATTGAAAAGAATCAAGCAACCAATTTTATACAAAAGTAAAAAACAAAACCATAGTACAAAACTTCAACAGAAATCCAAGGAATACACATCCATGCTCAGAATATATACAATATATACATAATCCGTTACCAAAACTATTTACATAAAGCAGCAGAGAGGGCCTAAGAGGCACAACCCATCACCTATGTACGCAGCCATTTATCAAAAATAAATCCAAAAAATAATCTAGGGCGATAAGAGACAGACAGCCACACCCGGGAAAGAGACTCCTGGCAGTCAGGGAGGCCTGAAACCCCTCCACGCCTTCAACCAAGCCCCCTGACTCCGCTTGTCTCTCTCAAGCACCCGAATCTTCTCCACCTCATGCAGAATGTCATACACCACCACCTGAACAGGAAGGATTTTACGCCGAATGCTGACCTGACACCGTGCGTTCCAAGTGAAATAACGGACTACTAGGCTAACTAGAAAAAGTGTATCTAAACAAAAAACCCCACCAGTATTGAATGCTCCATACACCCACTCAGCATAACCCAGCCTGGAGAGGAAAGGGACACCGAGGGCCCGCCCCACCTGTTTGTACACCTCTATGTTAAAAGGGCAATGAAGCAGAAAATGATCCATAGTCTCCTCCTCACCTGCTCACTCCTCCCGAGGACAGCTACGATCCACCCCACTGCGGAATTTCAAATTGCCCCTAACATAGAGCCTCCCATGGAAGCACATCCAGGCCAGATCCCTGAATTTAGGAGGTACTCTGTCCAAATGAATAAGTCTTAACCCTGCCCTCAAAACTGGGCCTGGGCAATCCCTTAAGGCCAGTGGGTCATGAAAGACTTTGCTAAAGACTCGACTCATAAGGACTTTCCTCGGAACCGATCTGAGATCTTCAGCCGACAATCGCCACTGCCGTAATAACTTCAGGCACGGAGCGACATAGGCTGGTAGCTGACCATGATGACCCCTGAGATTCTTCACTTGGCCACCTTCTTCCCAAAGTCGCAGAAAAGGCCTAAACCAAGATCTAAAAATGCCTGCCCATCCAGGAGGTTCCACTCCACTCCAGCATATTACCAATATTAAACTTGAGAAAAAGCAGTGAAAAGAAAAGAACTGGGTTGACCATACCTAAGCCACCCTCCCTCCTGGATAGATAGGTGACATTCCTCTTGATGGGGTTCAGTCTGTTCCCCCACAACATCTGGAAGAACACACTACTGACCCTAGCATAGAGAGACACTGGCAAGATGCAGACAAAGCTGACATACAAAAAGAACGGAATCAGGTAAGTCCTAATCAGATCAACCCTTTCCCTCATAGATAACTTCCATTTCTTCCAGCTGACCACCTTAGTATTGGCAATTTCCAGTCTGCCTTCCCAGTTTTTGAGGCCATAATCGCCGGGTCCAAATTCAATGCCTAGAATCTTAATTCTTTCCTGGGGCACTGGAAAGGTGTCCGGGAGATCAAAACCCTCACCTTCCTTTCCCATCCAGAAAACTTCATTCTTTTCCTGATTGATCTTGGAGCCTGATGCTTCAGAATACCGTGATGTCAGAGAGACCACCTCCTCTGCTTCATCCGCCCCGGTGACAATCACCGACACATCGTCCGCATAGGCAACAACCCTCAAAGGCGGCTCACCCGGGAGACCCACTGGTACCCCACACAACATGCCGCTCTCTAGCCTCCTGATGAAAGGGTCGATTGCAAACACATAGAGCAGGGGACTCAGGGGACAACCCTGGCGCACCCCGGAGCCAACCTCAAAGGACTGCCCAACCCAACCATTAACAAGAGGAAAGCTTTCTGCCCCCTTATACAAGACTTTTAACCAATCGACAAAACCACCCGGCAGACCGTACTTACTAAGGAGCAACCACAGGTACTCATGGTTGACACGATCAAAAGCCTTTGCCTGATCCAATGTCAGCAAATACTTTCCCCAGCCTGCAGCCCTGCACTGCTCCAAGGCCTCCCGGACAGCTAAAACCGCTGTGAAGGTGCACCTACCCTGGACCGAACAGTGCTGATGGCGAGAAAGCAAAGACTCTGCTACTGACGATAGGCGCCAGAAAAATATCTTTGCCAGTATCTTTCTATCGACATTAAGAAGGCTGATGGGGCGCCAATTCTCAATCATCGAAGGATCTTTACCCTTTGAAAGAAGAATCACAGCCGAGTGCCTCATGGAAGGGGGAAGTACCCCCTCAGCAAGGCAACTGTTAAAAACCTCTACCAAATGTGGGGCCAGAATAGACTTAAAGGCTTTGTAAAACTCAGCCGTCAAGCCATCCGGTCCAGGTGACTTTTTGATGGCAAGTTGTTCAATTGCCCTCATCACCTCTTCAACTGTGATCTCCTCTGTCAAATTCATCAATGGGACATCTTCATCATTTAGACCTGGAGTAGAGTCCAAAAAGCCTTCCATCTTGTCACGGTCAAGCTCTTTCCTCCCAAGAAGGTCAGCATAAAAGGACCTCACGACCTTCAGAATCCCTGACCTGGACTTTGTCAAGGAACCTGTACTGTCCTTAAGGCCAACGACCGTTTTAACAGCTACACCTTGTTTGCAGTTCTGGTAAGGGTCAGGCGAGTGGTACTTCCCATAGTCCCTCTCCAGAACCAAAGAGGCATGCCGGTCATATTGACACTTCCTGAGAAGGAGTCTCACTTCGGAGATTTCCCCAGGATCTCCACCTCTCGAGACAAGAATATCCAGCTTCCTCCGTAAACGTTGGTAGGTCATGTATTTATTAAACTGCTTTCTATTGGCTAGGCCCCTGAAGAATCCAGCAATCCTCTTTTTGGTCAGCTCCCACCACTCAGCCTTGCTGCTACAAAAGTCCAGGATGGTCACCTGTGCCTGAAAGAATTCCTCAAAGGATTGTCTAACATGTTCTTCCTTGAGTAGAGTCGAATTCAATCTCCAGATGCCCTTACCCCTCTGAGGGGCGTCTGAAGCATTCAGGACCACAGATAGCATACAGTGATCAGAGAACTCTACTGCCTGCACCACTGGGGGTGAGAAAGCAGAGGTCTCCTTCAAAAAAAACCTATCTATTCTACTCTGACTATTACCTCGATGAAAGGTGAACCCGGTGTCATCCGGGAGGTGCTTAATGTGCACATCCACAAGACCAGCATCCCTAACCATACTATTTAAAAAAACGCTATCATATCCCAGCCTGTCCTTGAAGTCCTTCCTGTCCTTGGGCCTAGTTACTGTATTAAAGTCACCTCCAAAGACCACTTGCCGGGATGTAAAAAGAAATGGCTTGATCCTTGTAAAAAGGCACTTCCTGTCCCACTTTGTGTGCGGCCCATAAACATTAATTAGGCGCAGGTCCTGCCCTCCCACAAGGACGTCTAAGACCATACATCTCCCAATCTCCACCTCAATAACCCGCCGGACAGTTACCATGCCGGTTTTAAACAACACCGCCACACCGCCGTAAGGCTCGGCCGCAAGAGACCAGTAAGATGGACCATACCTCCACTCTCTCTTGGCCATATGAATATCTGCCAAGGAGGTGAGCCTAGTCTCTTGCAAAAATAAAATTTCAGCGTCTAATTGGCTGAACAAAAAGAAGGCCATAGAACGAGCTCTTACTGACTTAATGCTGGCGAAATTTATTGTCACCACTTTTAACGGAGGGGGAACCGCCATTTGGGTTATTGGGTGGATTGCTTCTTAGCTCCCCTCTGCTGCTCATCACCAGATGCCTCTCTCTTTCTTGAGGCCGCCTCAAACTCCATCTCAGAATCAGAACTTCGCTCCGAAGAAGCTCCAGATGAAGAGATATCCCAATTAGAGGACCTATAACGGTTGGAGACAGGCACTGGAGCCCATTCCGTCCTCACCACCTGCTTCTTCCGCTTCCCAACCTTCCTTCTCTCCTCCAGATACTGCAGGTCAGCTTCAGAGATGCCCTCATCTCTTACTTTTTTCTGTGAAGTCTTTCCACAAGACTTCTTTACAGAGGAAGAAGCGACCTTTTTAGTACCCACTACCACTCCTGGTGGGGGGGGGGGTGCTCCCTTTGAATCAGACTTAGGAGGGGTAGACTCCTGGGGGGTAACTGACTCGGGGGGCACAGACTTGGAAGGTTCTGACACATGAGGAGAGGGTACAGTAGGCTGGGGGGAGGGGGAGACAGATACAGATACAGAAGGAATACTTACAGACACATGAGGGGTGGCCACAGGAACTGGGGAGGGACCCTGAGCAGGACCAGGGGAGTCAGTCACCGCAGAGGAGGATGGTACACCAGGGGCCTCACCCTCCATCCTGTCCAGCCTTGACATGTCATCTATTACCTCCTTCTCCATATTGTGCCAGGCTTCAGGACATCTGCTGTAGGGGTGGCCAAGGCGCAGGCACAGGTTGCACCTGATCATCTCGGTGCAGTCCTTGGCCATATGACCCTGACCCCGACACACTGAACATATCAAGGCTGAACAGGAGGAACTCAAATGCCCCTTTTCTCCACAGCGGTGACACAGCTTCGGCTGACCAGGGTAGAAAATAGTCATCCTATCCCTCCCTATAAAGGCTGAGGAGGGCAGGTGACGGACAACATTCCCATCCCTGGCCAACCTGACTGTAACTGACCAACCCCCAGTCCAGATGTTACGCTCATCAAGGATTTTGCTGGGCTTAGTCAAAACCTCACCATAGTTCCTTAACCAGACCTCTAGGTCCCGAGCAGGAACACTCTCATTGGTGAGTATGATGGTGATCTTTTTCACCGTTGACCTTTGTGAAACCGCAACTGGGGCCAGACCTTCCCATTCAGGTCTTGACCTGCACCGAGCCTCATATCGCTCCCAGAACAGGTCAAGACCCTCTGGCCTGGTGAAACTAATGGTATAATCCCGTGTCCCAGCTACATGTATTAGAGCATACAGATCATTTGCCCCAAAACCCATCTCCAAAATCAAATCCACCACTGCACGCCGTGCTGGAGGGATTTCACCACCTTCCCATTTGAGAATTACCACATTTCTTCTCGGACCCCCAGCAGAAGCCAGAGACCCAAGACCAGATCCCGGGGTGCCCAAAGTGGTAGGCTGCAGGGGGAAACCCCGCTTGGGGGCGGAGCCACCAGGAGCAGAGCGTACCACCTGAGCAAATGTAGGTTTATCAGGGCCAAGGCCCCACACTGATGTCACAGTAGTCTGTACATTACTATTATTTGCTTGGGCTGAGCTGGGACGATTGTCCATCACACTTGTACAATTGCTATCAGTCACACACACGTTCAATTTCCCATCAGGAATAGTCACAGTTGCTGCAATACCAGCTGTCTCCTGATGCTGCACTGTAGAGTCTCCAGCAGCTGTGGGGCAAACAGCTTTAGACTCAGCCAAAGGAGAGTTAATAGGCTCTGCTGACACCGGTAGTTCCTTTTCAGAAATGTCATTTTTTAAATGCAGCTCTTGCTGCGCTGCAGCATTAGCAGGTTCAACATTGCTACACATAGCATTAGAAACTTGAGTGTCACTGGGCACACTTTCTACATTGCTCATGGTGTTAGATGACACAAAAACAGATTCATCCCCTGCTTGGGGCTTGACATTATCAGGCACATTATCTGTTATGTCCTCATCACCAAACGCCAGCTGATCCCCCCGCACAGGAGACTCCATTACCTGGATGGCCCTCAGCATGCCTCCTGAGTCCAGGGAAGGCATGGGGCTGCTTACCTCTCCCTGAGGGGGCAGGGGGTCAGAACTGGGGGTCTCCTCCTCCACCTCCATCTTTGTCATCCTCGCAAATCTTTTATCATTGTAAAACTTTTCCTTAAATGGCCCATTTCTTCCTTCCATGATGGACACAATGGTCTCCTGATGTTCAACCCGGACTTTGGCCAGTTGGATCTCCGGATCCATGGACCCACGTTTCTGGCTATGTAAGCCCTCACGCTGCCTTCTCAGGCATTTCAGCTCCGCTCTGAGCTTGTACAGCTTGTCTCTTTCTCTATTCAGGGCTTTAATCCCGGCCACCACTCGCTCCTGAATTGCCTCTGAGCCTTCATTCTCACCAGGGGCAGAAAGATCACAAGCCATGGCTTGCACAGGGGCAGGTATGTCACCTGATGGCCCAGGAGATGGCTGGGAGCTTCCAGCAGGAGAGGCCCTGCTGGCCTCCATGGCTTCCCCAGAAAGGAGCCAGGAGAGCTGGGAGAGATTTCCTCACCACTCCCCTCTCACACGGATCACCTAGAGCAGCTCCAGAGACTCCTTCCTCCTGACACACCTGTGCTCCAATGATGGGTGGGGCACTATTCCTCCCACTGACACCAATGATGGGGCACTATTCCTCCCACTGACACCAATGATGGGACTATTCCTCCCACTGACACCAATGATGGGGCACTATTCCTCCCACTGATACCAATGATGGGGCACTATTCCTCCCACTGACACCAATGATGGGGCACTATTCCTCCCACTGACACCAATGATGGGGCACTATTCCTCCCACTGACATCAATGATGGGGCTCTATTCCTCCCACTGTCACCAATGATGGGACACTATTCCTCCCACTGACACCAATGATGGGGCACTATTCCTCCCACTGTCACCAATGATGGGACACTATTCCTCCCACTGATACCAATGATGGGGCACTATTCCTCCCACTGACACCAATGATGGAGCACTATTCCTCCCACTGACACCAATGATGGGGCACTATTCCTCCCACTGACACCAATGATGGGGCACTATTCCTCCCACTGACACCAATGATGGGGCACTATTCCTGAATGAATGAATGAATGAATGAATGAATGATTTGTAAAGCGCTGCAATTGCGAACTGAATCGCCTCAAGGCGCTAGATGTATTCTCTGTAGCCAGCTTCTAGAAAAGGAAGGTCTTTAGTTTTTTCCTGAAGGCCTGGTGGTTTTCTTCCATGCGGAGGTTGGTTGGGAGAGCATTCCATAGTCGAGGTCCTTGGACTGCAAATCTACGTTCTCCCTTTGCTTTGTAGCGGTATTTGGGAATGAGGAGGAGGTTTTGGTTAGCTGATCGAAGACTGCGATTCGGTGTGTAGTGTTTTATTTTTTCCCGGAGATATTGCGGAGCGTTTCCTTGTATGCATTTATGGGTGAGGCAGAGGGTCTTGAATATGATCCGATTCTTCACAGTTAGCCAATGTAGGCTTTTTAGGGATGGGGAGATGGATTCCCAGGGCTTTTTTCCTGTTAACAGTCTTGCCGCCGTGTTTTGGATGAGTTGTAAGTGCGCGAGCTGATATTGGGGTAGTCCTACGTAGAGGGAATTTGCGTAGTCGAGTCGGGAATTGATGATCGTTCCCACAACTGCCGCTTTGTCCTCTTCTGGGATGAAGGGGATGAGTCTGCGAAGCAGGCGGAGGAGGTGGTGGGATCCGCTCACCACCGATCCTATTTGTGCATCCATTGTCATTCCTGAGTCAAAGATGACTCCGAGACTCTTGACTTTGGTGCTGGGGGAGATGGTCTGTCCGAGGATGGAGGGTGGTGTCCACGGAGTCTTAATTTTGGAATTTTTGTTGGCTTGCAGAAGAAGAAGTTCTGTTTTTGATTCGTTGAGTTTGAGGGAGCTGGTGGTCATCCAGTCATTGATTAAAGTGAGGCATTTCTGTAGTTGCTGATGATGATCTTTTTGTCCGTTAATGCGAAGGTAGAGTTGGGTGTCGTCTGCGTATGAGTGGAAGCAGAGGTCCGTTTTCCTGATGATATTGAGAAGCGGGCGGATGTAGATGTTAAATAGCACTGGTGACAAGGGTGAGCCCTGAGGGACTCCACAGGAGACTGCCCGAGATTCCGAGGTGAATGTTCCCAGTTTCACTGTCTGAGAGCGATTCTCTAAGAACGATGTAAACCATTTTAGGGCAGAATCTGTGGCTCCTGCCACTTCAGCGAGGCGGACAAGTAAAGTATTGTGGTCCACTGTATCGAATGCTGCGCTGAGGTCTAACAGTACCAGGAGACTCTGTTCTCCGTTGTCTGCTGCTTCAAGGGCGTCGTCCCATATTTTGAGAAGTGCCGTTTCTGTGCCATGGCCTGGGCGGAAGCCTGATTGCAGAGGGTCCAGGAGGTGGTGTGTCTCCAGGTGGAGTTGTAGCTGCTGTACTACTGCTTTCTCTATAATCTTGGAGATAGTGTTGAGGCTTGTTATTGGTCTGCGGCAGTTAGGGTCTTTAGGGTCGAGATTGGGTTTCTTTAGCAGGGGTTTGACGATGCCTTGCTTGAGGGAGGTTGGCACAGTCCCTTCTTTGAATGATTGATTTATGAGATGAGTTAAGGTGGGGGCCAGGATGTCGGAACATTCTTTGAACAATTTGGTGGGGATGATGTCGTTTGGTGATGTGCTGTCGCGAAGGCTTCCGATGATGTTTTTAGTCGTGTCCGTAGTGATTGGGGACAGAAAGAACTTCGGTGGTTGAGTGATGTTCGTGTCGATATCCTCTTTTTGCATTGGTTGGGTGAGGTTGGTTGTTATTTTCTGGTGAATTGCTTTCCGAATGTTGTCGATTTTGTCGATGAAGAAATCTGATAACTCATTGCAGAATTCTTGAGTATCGTTTGCAGGGGCTCTAAGCAGGTCGGGTTCATTGATTGAGCAACTATTTTGAAAAGTTCCCGTGGGCGGTTTAAGGCGGATGAGATGGTGTCTGCGAAATGTTCTTTTTTGGCTTTGAAGATTGCCTTGTGGTATTTCACCGTGAGTGCTTTGTAGTTAGCATGGTTTTCCTTGGTGGGATTTCTTCTCCAGGTTCTCTCAGCTCTTCTGCGTTCTTGCTTGAGTAGGGTGAGAGTGCCATTAAACCAACTCGAGTTTTTTGTGCGGACGGGTGTTCTGCGTTTTGGCGCCACGGAGTCTGCTGTTTGTAGTAAAACTTTGTTTAGGGAGTTGAGAGTTTGTTCCGTTGAGAGGTTTGGGTTTAGCAGAAGAATTTTGCTCGATAATGTAGTTTTGAAGAGTTCAGAGTGTAGTTTCTTCTGAGATCTATTCCAGTGTGTTGCTGTTGCCCGTTTCTGTTTTCGGAGGATGGTGTTAGTGGTGATTTTAAATTTGATAGCATGGTGGTCCGTCCATGGTAGTGGAGTGTTGTCAACTACGTCGATGTCCATATTCTGTTTGAAGATGAGATCTAAAGTGTGTCCTGAACCGTGCGTAGGAGCATTCCTCCCACTGACACCAATGATGGGGCACTATTCCTCCCACTGACATCAATGATGGGGCACTATTTCTCCCAGTGTATGTCATAGAAGTCTAAAGAGAAGGAATTCTGACACCTCTTGACAGAATGTTCCAGGTCCAGTACTCAGATATTGAAGCCAGGCACAGTCAGGCAACAAGCATTTTACTAAAAAAGGCCATCAATGGCCACCCCAGAGATATGTTAAAGTGTATTTCCACATTTGAATAAAAAAAAAAAAAAAACACAATATTTTTATTATGTGTTCCCATTCACACAACATACATAAAAACATCTTCCCTTCTAGATGGGGGAGGTGTCATGGCTGTCTGCAAGTTGATCTCCCAGTGTGATCTGCCCCAATAGAAAGTCTTAGGACAGGAGGAGCTCATTAACATACAATGGAGAAGCTCAGCTTCTAAATCTTTAACCCTTTCTTAGGAAAGACAGTGTTCTAGTCTGGTTACAACTGATAATGAGATCTGCCAGCAGATTACAGGGTTAAGAGAAACCCCCCTCTCCCTCAAAAAAGAGAACACAGTAGGATTTCTCAGTGCGGGAGGTTCCAGAGAAGAGAACAAGTTCTGCTGTGTGACATGGAAGATGTAACCAGAAGAAGTTCACATTATCCCAATGTAGCTACAAAAGTGAGAACACCCTCCACAGGATCTTCCACATGAGAGAAGGAAGATATAACATAGATAACGGTCCATTCAGTGATCACCCCTCCCGCTCACCCCTCCCAGTCACCCCTCCCAGTCAGTGATCACCCCTCCCGCTCACCCCTCCCAGTCAGTGATCACCCCTCCCGCTCACCCCTCCCAGTCAGTGATCACCCCTCCCACTCACCCCTCCCAGTCAGTGATCACCCCTCCCGCTCACCCCTCCCAGTCACCCCTCCCAGTCAGTGATCACCCCTCCCGCTCACCCCTCCCAGTCAGTGATCACCCCTCCCGCTCACCCCTCCCAGTCAGTGATCACCCCTCCCGCTCACCCCTCCCAGTCAGTGATCACCCCTCCCGCTCACCCCTCCCAGTCACCCCTCCCAGTCAGTGATCACCCCTCCCGCTCACCCCTCCCAGTCAGTGATCACCCCTCCCGCTCACCCCTCCCAGTCAGTGATCACCCCTCCCACTCACCCCTCCCAGTCAGTGATCACCCCTCCCGCTCACCCCTCCCAGTCAGTGATCACCCCTCCCGCTCACCCCTCCCAGTCAGTGATCACCCCTCCCACTCACCCCTCCCAGTCAGTGATCACCCCTCCCGCTCACCCCTCCCAGTCAGTGATCACCCCTCCCGCTCACCCCTCCCAGTCAGTGATCACCCCTCCCGCTCACCCCTCCCAGTCAGTGATCACCCCTCCCGGTCACCCCTCACCCCTCCCGGTCAGTGATCACCCCTCCCGGCCACCCCTCACCCCTCCCGGATAGTGATCACCCCTCCCGGTCACCCCTCCCAGTCAGTGATCACCCCTCCCGGTCACCCCTCCCGGTCAGTGATCACCCCTCCCGGCCACCCCTCACCCCTCCCGGTCAGTGATCACCCCTCCCGGTCACCCCTCACCCCTCCTGGTCAGTGATCACCCCTCCCGGTCACCCCTCACCCCTCCCGGTCAGTGATCACCCCTCCCGGTCACCCCTCACCCCTCCTGGTCACCCCTCACCCCTCCTGGTCAGTGATCACCCCCCTCACCCCTCCCGGTCACCCCTCACCCCTCCCGGTCACCCCTCACCCCTCCCGGTCAGTAATCACCCCTCCCGGTCACCCCTCACCCCTCCTGGTCAGTGATCACCCCTCCCGGTCACCCCTCACCCCTCCCGGTCAGTGATCACCCCTCCCGGTCACCCCTCACCCCTCCCGGTCAGTGATCACCCCTCCCGGTCACCCCTCACCCCTCCTGGTCAGTGATCACCCCTCCCGGTCACCCCTCACCCCTCCTGGTCAGTGATCACCCCTCCCGGTCACCCCTCACCCCTCCCGGTCAGTGATCACCCCTCCCGGTCACCCCTCACCCCTCCTGGTCACCCCTCACCCCTCCTGGTCAGTGATCACCCCCCTCACCCCTCCCGGTCACCCCTCACCCCTCCCGGTCACCCCTCACCCCTCCCGGTCAGTAATCACCCCTCCCGGTCACCCCTCACCCCTCCTGGTCAGTGATCACCCCTCCCGGTCACCCCTCACCCCTCCCGGTCAGTGATCACCCCTCCCGGTCACCCCTCACCCCTCCCGGTCAGTGATCACCCCTCCCGGTCACCCCTCACCCCTCCTGGTCAGTGATCACCCCTCCCGGTCACCCCTCACCCCTCCTGGTCAGTGATCACCCCTCCCGGTCACCCCTCACCCCTCCTGGTCAGTGATCACCCCTCCCGGTCATCCCTCACCCCTCCTGGTCAGTGATCACCCCTCCCGGTCACCCCTCACCCCTCCCGGTCACCCCTCCTGGTCAGTAATCACCCCTCCCGGTCACCCCTCACCCCTCCCGGTCAGTGATCACCCCTCCCGGTCACCCCTCACCCCTCCTGGTCAGTGATCACCGATCCCGGTCACCCCTCACCCCTCCCGGTCACCCCTCACCCCTCCCGGTCAGTAATCACCCCTCCCGGTCACCCCTCACCCCTCCCGGTCAGTGATCACCCCTCCCGGTCACCCCTCACCCCTCCTGGTCAGTGATCACCGATCCCGGTCACCCCTCCTGGTCAATGATCATCCCTCCCGGTCACCCCTCCTGGTCACCCCTCCCGGTCAGTGATCATATCTCACCATCATCATTTTCTCCTCAATTGTGTCAGTATGATGATCTATGTCAGTGACATCCCCTCCCGATCATCGATCTCTCTCCATCCATGTCAGTATGATTGTCTGTATCGGTGATCTCCTCACCTGTATCAGAGGTTCTCTCCACCTTGCTCTGTAATCTTCTTATTTCCCTCTCTTGTTTATCTTCTAGTAAATGTTGTCTTCGTTACGTCACTAATCCCTTCTCATCAGTGTCAGTAATCTCCCCATATCCATGGTAGTAATATCTCACCTGTGTCAGTTATCTCCTCTCACCTGTGTCAGTTATCTCCTCTCACCTGTGTCAGTTATCTCCTCTCACCTGTGTCAGTTATCTCCTCTCACCTGTGTCAGTTATCTCCTCTCACCTGTGTCAGTTATCTCCTCTCACCTGTGTCAGTTATCTCCTCTCACCTGTATCAGTTATCTCCTCTCACCTGTGTCAGTTATCTCCTCTCACCTGTGTCAGTTATCTCCTCTCACCTGTGTCAGTTATCTCCTCTCACCTGTGTCAGTTATCTCCTCTCACCTGTGTCAGTTATCTCCTCTCACCTGTGTCAGTTATCTCCTCTCACCTGTGTCAGTTATCTCCCCTCACCTGTGTCAGTTATCTCCTCTCACCTGTGTCAGTTATCTCCTCTCACCTGTGTCAGTTATCTCCTCTCACCTGTGTCAGTTATCTCCTCTCACCTGTGTCAGTTATCTCCTCTCACCTGTGTCAGTTATCTCCCCTCACCTGTGTCAGTTATCTCCCCTCACCTGTGTCAGTTATCTCCTCTCACCTGTGTCAGTTATCTCCTCTCACATGTGTCAGTTATCTCCCTTCACCTGTGTCAGTTATCTCCTCTCACCTGTGTCAGTTATCTCCCCTCACATGTGTCAGTTATCTCCCTTCACCTGTGTCAGGTATCTCCTCTCACCTGTGTCAGGTATCTCCTCTCACCTGTGTCAATTATCTCCTCTCACCTGTGTCAGGTATCTTCTCTCACCTGTGTCAGGTATCTTCTCTCACCTGTGTCAGGTATCTTCTCTCACCTGTGTCAGGTATCTCCTCTCACCTGTGTCAGTTATCTCCTCTCCCCTGTGTCAGTTATCTCCTCTCACCTGTGTCAGTTATCTCCCCTCACCTGTGTTAGGTATCTTCTCTCACCTGTGTCAGTTATCTCCTCTCACCTGTGTCAGTTATCTCCTCTCCCCTGTGTCAGTTATCTCCTCTCACCTGTGTCAGTTATCTCCTCTCACCTGTGTCAGTTATCTCCTCTCACCTGTGTCAGTTATCTCCTCTCCCCTGTGTCAGTTATCTCCTCTCACCTGTGTCAGTTATCTCCTCTCCCCTGTGTCAGTTATCTCCCCTCACCTGTGTCAGGTATCTTCTCTCACCTGTGTCAGTTATCTCCTCTCACCTGTGTCAGTTATCTCCTCTCCCCTGTGTCAGTTATCTCCTCTCACCTGTGTCAGTTATCTCCTCTCACCTGTGTCAGTTATCTCCTCTCACCTGTGTCAGTTATCTCCTCTCACCTGTGTCAGTTATCTCCTCTCCCCTGTGTCAGTTATCTCCTCTCACCTGTGTCAGTTATCTCCCCTCACCTGTGTCAGTTATCTCCCCTCACCTGTGTCAGTTATCTCCTCTCACCTGTGTCAGTTATCTCCTCTCACCTGTGTCAGTTATCTCCTCTCACCTGTGTCAGTTATCTCCTCTCACCTGTGTCAGTTATCTCCTCTCACCTGTGTCAGGTATCTCCCCTCACCTGTGTCAGTTATCTTCACTCACCTGTGCCAGGTATCTCCTCTCACCTGTGTCAGTTATCTCCTCTCACCTGTGTCAGTTATCTCCTCTCACCTGTGTCAGGTATCTCCTCTCACCTGTGTCAGGTATCTCCCCTCACCTGTGTCAGTTATCTCCTCTCACCTGTGTCAGTTATCTCCTCTCACCTGTGTCAGTTATCTCCTCTCACCTGTGTCAGTTATCTCCTCTCACCTGTGTCAGTTATCTCCTCTCACCTGTGTCAGGTATCTCCCCTCACCTGTGTCAGTTATCTTCTCTCACCTGTGCCAGGTATCTCCTCTCACCTGTGTCAGTTATCTCCTCTCACCTGTGTCAGGTATCTCCCCTCACCTGTGTCAGTTATCTCCTCTCACCTGTGTCAGTTATCTCCTCTCACCTGTGTCAGGTATCTCTCAGCACAGCCTCTTCTCTCTCCAGCAGCTCTGGGGTCTCGGCATTTATAGGGAATGTTGGGATCCCAGAGAAGATCTACCAATGGTTACCTGTGTGGTGATCAGGGAGTTCGGGGCTCTCTTGCTCATTATTAGGCTCTGATGTCTCTGGGACCTGTACAATCTCTTAAAGGACCCCCCATCTAATAGTGAATATGTCCAGTCCCAGGGTGTCCACACAAGAAAGGCGGAAGGAAGTGACTATTAGAATAAAAATTTCCACTGTGAAGACACATAAAATGTTGGTACTCCAGCACATGCTGGCTCAGAGTGGCCTTAGCCTTCCAAGTGCATCCTGGGAGTTTGATTTCTTAAGTCCTATTCAACAAAAGAAGGGAAGGGACGTCAAATGACATGACCAATAGGGACAAGCAGACAGTTTGATGGGAACCTAGATAATGATTTGCCTCCCACTGAGGAATCCACAGCCAGGTGCAGGGTATTCTCACACAGCCAGGTACAGGGTATTCTCACACAGCCAGGTACAGGGTATTCTCACACAGCCAGGTACAGGGTATTCTCACACAGCCAGGTACAGGGTATTCTCACACAGCCAGGTGCAGGGTATTCTCACACAGCCAGGTACAGGGTATTCTCACACAGCCAGGTACAGGGTATTCTCACACAGCCAGGTATAGGGTATTCTCACACAGCCAGGTATAGGGTATTCTCACACAGCCAGGTACAGGGTATTCTCACACAGCCAGGTACAGGGTATTCTCACACAGCCAGGTACAGGGTATTCTCACACAGCCAGGTACAGGGTATTCTCACACAGCCAGGTGCAGGGTATTCTCACACAGCCAGGTACAGGGTATTCTCACACAGCCAGGTACAGGGTATTCTCACACAGCCAGGTGCAGGGTATTCTCACACAGCCAGGTGCAGGGTATTCTCACACAGCCAGGTGCAGGGTATTCTCACACAGCCAGGTGCAGGGTATTCTGACACAGCCAGGTACAGGGTATTCTCACACAGTCAGGTGCAGGGTATTCTCACACAGCCAGGTGCAGGGTATTCTGACACAGCCAGGTGCAGGGTATTCTGACACAGCCAGGTGCAGGGTATTCTCACACAGCCAGGTGCAGGGTATTCTCACACAGCCAGGTGCAGGGTATTCTGACACAGCCAGGTGCAGGGTATTCTGACACAGCCAGGTGCAGGGTATTCTGACACAGCCAGGTACAGGGTATTCTGACACAGCCAGGTGCAGGGTATTCTGACACAGCCAGGTGCAGGGTATTCTCACACAGCCAGGTACAGGGTATTCTGACACAGCCAGGTGCAGGGTATTCTGACACAGCCAGGTGCAGGGTATTCTGACACAGCCAGGTGCAGGGTATTCTGACACAGCCAGGTGCAGGGTATTCTGACACAGCCAGGTACAGGGTATTCTCACACAGCCAGGTACAGGTATTCTCACACAGCCAGGTGCAGGGTATTCTCACACAGCCAGGTACAGGGTATTCTCACACAGCCAGGTACAGGGTATTCTCACACAGCCAGGTACAGGGTATTCTCACACAGCCAGGTACAGGGTATTCTCACACAGCCAGGTACAGGGTATTCTCACACAGCCAGGTACAGGGTATTCTCACACAGCCAGGTACAGGGTATTCTCACACAGCCAGGTGCAGGGTATTCTCACACAGCCAGGTGCAGGGTATTCTCACACAGCCAGGTACAGGGTATTCTCACACAGCCAGGTACAGGGTATTCTCACACAGCCAGGTACAGGGTATTCTCACACAGCCAGGTGCAGGGTATTCTCACACAGCCAGGTGCAGGGTATTCTCACACAGCCAGGTGCAGGGTATTCTCACACAGCCAGGTGCAGGGTATTCTGACACAGCCAGGTGCAGGGTATTCTCACACAGCCAGGTACAGGGTATTCTGACACAGCCAGGTACAGGGTATTCTGACACAGCCAGGTGCAGGGTATTCTGACACAGCCAGGTGCAGGGTATTCTCACACAGCCAGGTACAGGGTATTCTCACACAGCCAGGTACAGGGTATTCTCACACAGTCAGGTACAGGGTATTCTCACACAGCCAGGTGCAGGGTATTCTCACACAGCCAGGTACAGGGTATTCTCACACAGTCAGGTACAGGGTATTCTCACACAGCCAGGTGCAGGGTATTCTCACACAGCCAGGTACAGGGTATTCTGACACAGCCAGGTGCAGGGTATTCTGACACAGCCAGGTGCAGGGTATTCTCACACAGCCAGGTACAGGGTATTCTGACACAGCCAGGTACAGGGTATTCTGACACAGCCAGGTGCAGGGTATTCTGACACAGCCAGTGCAGGGTATTCTCACACAGCCAGGTACAGGGTATTCTGACACAGCCAGGTGCAGGGTATTCTCACACAGCCAGGTGCAGGGTATTCTCACACAGCCAGGTACAGGGTATTCTGACACAGCCAGGTGCAGGGTATTCTGACACAGCCAGGTGCAGGGTATTCTGACACAGCCAGGTGCAGGGTATTCTGACACTCTTGCGCTCGTTATCTCCAATGACCAGTCTGGGGATTTGGATAAGAGAAGGGAATTAGTCGGATACTGCAGATGAATTATTCCTGGGTGAGGACAAGTCTCTCTCTGTAGAACGGTGTAGCAGGTTATCTGTAGGACATTCAGCACCTTTATGGAGGAACAAGTCCTCTTGTAGATGTAGGAACTCCGGGAACTTCGCCTCTTCAAGACACAAGCCAGTGTCCCCCTTAGCTTGCACCGATATCTGACTTCTAGCACCCAGAGGGGGATCTAACTGCACCAGTCCCCAGCAGCGGCGGCTCATCCATTAGGGGCGCATGGGCGCCACCCCCCCATCCCCAATCCTTATACAGGATGCTGAACTCATGGATTCCAATGGCGGGGAAGAGTTTTTTTGAAGCACGTGATTAGAGGCTCTAATAAGCTTAAAAAAGGGTGGGCTCGGAGCGCAGAGCACTGCACTTCAAGCCCACCCACTTGTGTGACATTAGCGAATAAATATTCGCTATCCCCACAATGATCCTCCTCAGGAAGCAGATCTTGAGACCCGTCGCCCAATTGGCTGAAAGGACAGGCGATCCTATTGGACTTCCAGGAGGAGGAGGGAGCAGCCGCATGATGGAAGCCGTTGAAGCTGAGGAGGAGAGAATAAAGGAGCCACTGACCGCAACCCGCCCGCTACCCGCCGCCGAGGAGGAGAGGACACAGGAGCCATCGTCTGCTGACCACTGCCGAGGCAGAGGAGGAGAGGACACAGGGGCCACGACCCAGCCTGTCTGCCGCTGAAGGCTAGGAAGAGAGGACACAGGAGCCACGACCCGGCCTGTCTGCCGCTGAAGGCTAGGAAGAGAGGACACAGGAGCCATTGTCCACAACCCACCCGCTGCCCACCGCCGAAGCCGAGGAGGAGAGGACACAGGAGCTGCCACCCACTTTCCACCACCAAAGCCGAGGAGGAGAGGACACAGGAGCTGCCACCCACTTTCCACCACCAAAGCCGAGGAGGAGAGGACACAGGAGCTGCCACCTGGCCTGTCTGCCACTGAAGCCTAGGCCACAAAATCCGCCGCCCGCTGCCCACGGCCGAAGGCGAGGAGAAGAGGACACAGGGGCCGAAGCCTGGCCTGTCGGCCACTGAAGGCTAGGAGGAGAGGACACAGGAGCTGCTGCCCATAACCTGCCCGCTGCCTGCCGCTGAAGCCGAGGAGGAGAGGACACATAAGCAGCCACCGGCTGTTTACCGCCGATACCGAGGAGGAAAGGACACAGGAGTTGCTGTCCGCAACCCGCCCGCTGCCTGCCACTGAAGCCGAGGAGGAGAGGACACAGGAGCCACTGCCTGCTGGCAAAGCTGAGGAGTAGAGGACACAGGAGCTGCCGCCCGCCGCCAAAGCCGAGGAGGAGAGGACACAGGAGCTGCTGTCTGCAACCCTCCCTCTGCCCGCTGCTGAAGCTTAGAAGGTGAGGACACAGGAGCTGCTGCCCGAAAATCCACCCACTGCCCATCGCTGAAGCCTAGCAGGTGAGGACACAGGAGCCTCTGCTCGCAACCCACCTGCTGTCTTTTAGGAGCCTGCAACCTGGCTGCCACCTAAGTGACGGGGGGTGTTGCCGACCGACCGACAAACAGGAGGGGGTGGTTGTTTGCCACCCCCCAAAAAAACACCAACCACCACTGATCTCCAGGATCCCCTGTGTGGGGTCTGCACTCGCAAGGCTCCTGAGGCACTCATGGCAGCCTTCTTCAGCGGTACCAGACAGGATTCGTGGACATCCTCCCTCACAAGAACCATGGGTTGCAACATCAATGTTTCAGGCCCTCAGGGCGACCACCTGAGGCCACATGGCAGTCTGCACTGAGGAGGGGCGACAACTTCCTCACCTGGACCTCTCTCTCTCACAGAAGACCCAGAGCCCACGTGCTCCTCAGATATAAATACAATCACCCAGCATGCCTTGGGGCACATACTCTTCTAATTGGCCAGGGGTGTATAGACATCCATGCTCTCATCTGCCAGGTTTCGTCCCACTATTCAATATACTCCATAGCTATTGGATCAGTGTGAAACAATCAGACCACATGAGCCACACCGGAGCACTCTGAGAAGACCTCACTAATCGATCACAGCTCTCCGGAAAGAAGACAGCACATAGATTTACACAGCTGTCTCCCTGAGAAACCAAAAATTATAATACACTCACCATAACACCTACCTAGGGGGCGCCACACTGGGTTCAGACTCAACTTTGGCTGTTGGGGTGTTCAGGAATTTTAGTCACCTGTCTGGTGGAGACCAATCATCATATATTGAAGGAGGGGGAGGAGGATTTATGCTAGGAGGGGGAGAAGGATTTGTTCTAGGAGGGAGGATTGGGGAAGAATGATTTATGCTAGGAGGGGGAATTGTGCTAGGAGGGAGGATGGGGGAAGGATGATTTATGCTAGGAGGGGGAGGAGGATTTGTGCTAGGAGAGAGGATCGGGGAAGGATGATTTATGCTAGGAGGGGGAGGAGGATTTGTGCTAGGAGAGAGGATCGGGGAAGGATGATTTATGCTAGGAGGGGGAGGAGGAATTGTGCTAGGAGGGGGAGGATGATTTATGCTAGGAGGGGGAGGAGGATTTGTGCTAGGAGAGAGGATCGGGGAAGGATGATTTATGCTAGGAGGGGGAGGAGGATTTGTGCTAGGAGAAAGGATCGGGGAAGGATGATTTATGCTAGGAGGGGGAGAAGGAATTGTGCTAGGAGGGGGAGGATGATTTATGCTAGGAGGGGGAGGAGGATTTGTACTAGGAGGGAGGATCGGGGAAGGATGATTTATGCTCGGAGGAGTTGGAGGATTTGTGCTAGGAGGGGAGGAGAAATTGTGCTAGGAGGGAGGATCGAGGAAGAATGATTTATGCTAGGAGGGGGAGGAGGATTAATGCTAGGAGAGAGGATCGGGGAAGGATTATATATGCTAGGAGGGGGGAGGAGAAATTGTGCTAGGAGGGGGAGGAGAAATTGTGCTAGGAGGGGGAGGAGGATTTGTGGTAGGAGGGGGGAGGAGAAATTGTGCTAGGAGGGGAGGAGAAATTGTGCTAGGAGGGGGAGGAGGATTTGTGGTAGGAGGGGGAGGAGGATTTGTGGTAGGAGGGGGAGGATGATTTATGCTAGGTGGGGGGGAGGAATTGTGCTAGGAGGGAGGATTGGGGGAAGGATGATTTATGCTAGGAGGGGGAGGATGATTTATGCTAGGAGGGAAGATCGGGGAAGGATGATTTATGCTAGGAGGGGGAGAAGGATTTGTTCTAGGAGGGAGGATTGGGGAGAATGATTTATGCTAGGAGGAGGAGGAGGATTTGTGCTAGGAGGGAGGATCGGGGAAGAATGATTTATGCTAGGAGGGGGAATTGTGCTAGGAGGGAGGATCGGGGAAGGATGATTTATGCTAGGAGGGGAGGAGGATTTGTACTAGGAGGGAGGATCAGGGAAGGATGATTTATGCTCAGAGGAGTTGGAGGATTTGTGCTAGGAGGGAGGATCGAGGAAGAATGATTTATGCTAGGAGGGGGAGGAGGATTAATGCTAGGAGAGAGGATCGGGGAAGGATTATTTATGCTAGGAGGGGGAGGAGAAATTGTGCTAGGAGGGGGAGGAGGATTTGTGG